>RJWM01011141.1:0-60681 GCA_004363535.1 Dasyprocta punctata | reverse complement strand
AAAAAAAAAAAAAAAAAAAAAAAAAAAAAAAAAAAAAAAAAAAAAAAAAAAAAAAAAAAAAAAAAAAAAAAAAAAAAAAAAAAAAAAAAAAAAAAAAAAAAAAAAAAAAAAAAAAAAAAAAAAAAAGAAATAAAAGGCAGAATAAAACCAAAAATAAATAGAAGAAAATAATAAAGATCAAAAAATACAGTCCCTTATCAAAATGCCAATATTATTTTTTATAAAAATTAACATTTTGATTCTTACATTGTTATAGAAATACAAAAGACTCAGAATAGTCTAAACAATTTTGATAAAGGAACAAAGTTAGATTTCTAACCCTCCCCAATCTCATGACTTATCAAAAGTTACATTAATCATTACAAAACAGTATTGATATCAAGATAGACAAACCACCAAGGTACTGACATGAAGTCCCAAAATAGATATTCACATAACAGACATTTGATTTCTGACAAAGATGAAAGAGCATTTAAGTGGAGAAAGGATTGTACGTTCAATAAATATACTGGAACAACTGGATATCCACGTGCAAAAAACCTAAACTTTATAGAAAATCAAAAATTTCTTAACACATCCAATAATCAACTCAAAATGGCTCACAGTGGGTTAAAGTAAAGGCAGGTATGACCTGAGTCGTTACTTTGGCTGAGGTCATTCTCTCTGGAACAAAAAGATTGGTATAGAAAGGTATAGAAGGTATACAAGGTATAGAAAGGAAGGCAGAATCTACAGAGGTGTTCAGTGAGGGGAGGCATTGAATTTGCTTCTAAACAGGCTATGTTGATGACTAAGGAGGCCATTATGTTTCTTCTTTTTTTAACCAGCTTAACTATTTTTCAATATACATATACATACACATATACATATTTTTTCTTTCAGTTTGTCACACTAATGAAACAATATGATGTTTACACGTATGTGTCTTATTTATTTCACTAATAAGTATGTTTTCAAGGTGAATCCATTTATCTATAAAAGCGTCCAGTTTATCATTCTTTATGGCTGAGTACTCCATTGTATAGAAATACCATGTCTTTTTTTTTTTTTTTTTTCGGCACCGGGGATTGTACTCGCAACCTTGCGCCTGCCAGGGCAGGCGCTTAAGGCACTGGGCCAAACTCCCGGCCCTCCATGTCTTTTTTATACATTCCTCAGTCTATGGGCATTTAAGTTGTTTCCTAAATCTGGTTATTATAAACTGTGCTGCTATAAACATGGGTGCACATGTATTGCTATGGTATGACGTTTTAAATTCTTTTGGGAAGATACCCAGAAGGGAATACCTGGGTCAAATGGGATCTCCAATCCTAGCTTTTTGAGGAATCTCCACAATGACTTCCACAATTGTTGCGCCGGTTTGCATTCCCACCAACAGTTGAGAAGTGTTCCTTTTTCCCCACAGCCCCTCCTGCATTTGTTATTGGTTGATTTCTTAATACTAGCCATTTTTTCTGAGGTGAGGTGGAATCTCAGTGTTGTTTTAATTTGCATTGCTTGAATGACCAGTGATGTTGAACATTTTTTCACATATTTATTTGCTGTTTGTATTTCTTTATCTGAGATGCGTGTGTTTTTCTCAGATGCCCATTTTTGGATAGGGTCTTTAAATCTGGGAGGACTGATATATTTGTGTTCTTTGTATATTCTCAATAGTAATCCTTTGTCTGAGGAACAGTTGGCAAACACTTTCTCCCACTTTGTGGCTTGTCTTTTCACTCTGTTGGAGGTTTCTCTTGCTGTGCAAAAGATTTCAATAGAATGAGATCCCATTTGTTGATTCTTTATGATAAGTCTGTACAATCTTGGTTTAATTCATAAAATATTTGCCTATCCTAATGTCTTCAAGACTTTTACCTCCTCTAGCTTCCAGCAGACTTAATGTGTATCTTTAATCCATTCTGATTTTAGCTTAGTACATGGTGAAAAATATGGGTCCAGTTTTAATCTTCAGCATGTGGAAAGTCAGTTTTTCCAACACCATTTATTAAAGAGGCTATCTTTCTTCCAGTGCATGTGTTTAGCACCTCTGTCAAAGATAAGGTGGCTTAGTGTGCCTACAGTTGTTTCTGCATCTTCCAATCTATTCCATTGATCTTTAGGTCTGTTTTTTTTTTGCCAGTACCACACTGTTTTTATCACAGTAGCTTTATAGTATAATTTCAATTCAGGGATTGTGATGTCCCCTGTCTTGTCTTTGTTGCCCAGGATCACCTTTGCTATTCTATGTCTCTTCTGGTTTCAGATGAATTTTAGGATTATTTTCTCTAATTCTATAAGATATGCTATTGGAATTTTGATTAGGATTGCATTGAATCTGTATAACAGCTTTTGAAGCATGACCATTTTCACTATATTAGTTCTTCTTACCAAGAGCATGGGCTATCTCTCCATTTTCTAATATCCTCTTCAATCTCCTTTTTCAGAGTACTGTAATTTTCAATGTAGAGGTTTTTACAACCTTCATTAGATTGATTCCTATGTATTTCATTTTTTGGATGCTATTATAAAAGGTATTGTTTCCCTGATTTCTCTCTTGGTGAATTTGTTATTCATGTACAAGAAGGCTATTGAGTTTTGAGTGTTAACTTTGGAACTGGCTACATTACTAAATCTGCTTATTAAATCTAGAAGTCTTTTGGTGGAGTTTTTGGGGTCTTCTAAGTAAAGTATCATGTCAAATGCAAATAATGATAGTTTGACTTCTTCCTTTCCTATCTTTATTCCTTTTATTTCTTTCTCTTGTCTAATTGCTCTGGCTAAAGTTTCCAGGACTGTGTTGAATAAGAGTGGAGACAGTGAATATCCTTGTCTTGTTCCTGATTTTAGTGTGAAAGCTTTCAGTTTTTGCCCATTTAGTAAGATGTTGGCTGTTGGTTTATCATAGATGGCTTTTAGCAGATTAAGATAAAAACACCTATTCCAATTTCCTGTAGGATTTTTATCATGAACGGGTGCTGAACTTTGTCAAAAGCTTTTTCTGCATCTATTGAGATGATCATGTGATTTTTGTCCTTGGCTCTGTTAAAATGACATATTACATTTATGAAGTTGTGTATGTTGAACCATCCCTGCATCTCTGGGATGAATCCCACTTGATCATGGTGTACAATCCTTTTGACAACTTGCTGCAGTCTGTTTGCCAGTATCTTACTAAGGATTTTTGCATCAATGTTCATTAGGGTGATTGACCTGTAATTCTCTTTCTTAGTTTGGTCCTTCTCTGGTTTTGGAATCAGAGTAATGCTTGCTTTCAGGAATGAATTTGGGAGTAATGCTTCCCTTTCAATTTCATTAAAGAGTTTGAGAAATAGTGGTGTTAGGTCTTCACTAAATTTCTTGTAAAATTCAGCAGTGAATCCATCAGGGCCTTTTCTTTTGTCTTAGTTACTTTTCACTCATTGCCGAGACAGAATACCTGATGCCCAAAATCAGGGAAGGAAAGGTTTATTTCTTACAGTTTCTCAGGAGTTTCAGTCCATACTCAGTTGACTCCAAGGCAGCGTGGTATGGCAGGGCAGCCATTCATAACCGCTGCAACTGCAAGGCGTGCTGAAATTGGGTTATTCAGCAGCTTTACATCTTCTTGATTCAGCTTTGGTAATTCATAGGTTTGTAGGAACCTGTCCATTTCTTCTGTGTTATCAAATCTATGTGAGTAAAGGTTTTCAAAGTAGGTGTTGATGATCTTCTGTATTTCCACAGAGTCTGTAGTGATTTTACCATTTTCATTTCTTATTGCATGAATCTGAGTTTTTTCTTTCCTCTTTTTGATAAGGTTTGCTAGGGGTTTATCAATTTTATTTACTCTTTCAAAGAAACAACTCTTCAATTCATTAATTCTTTGTATTGTTTTCTTAGTTTCAATTGCATTAATTTCTGCTCTAATCTTAATAATATCCTCCCTTCTTTGGGCTTTGGACTTGACTTGCTCTTCTTTTTCTAGAAGTTTGAGGTGCAGCATTAGGCTGTTTATGCGTGTTCTTTCCATTTTTCTGATGTGAGAGTTTAGTGCTATAAATTTCCCTCTGAGGACTGCTTTCATTGTGTCCCACAGGTTCTGGTAATCTGTATTTGCATTTTCATTCAATTGTAGATATTGTTTAATTTCTTCTTTAACTTTTTCTGTGACCCTTTGGTTATTTAGGAGAGTATTATTTAATTTCCGTGTGTTTATGTGGTTATTGTAGGTTTTTTTGTCATTCATTTCCAATTTTACTGCGCTATGGTCAGATAATATGCATGGAATTATTTCAGTTCCTTTGCATTTACTTAAGCATGTTTTGTGGACCAGTATATGATCTATTTTAGAGAATGACCCATGTGCAGCTGAGAAGACTGTGTTTTCTGATGTTGATGGGTCGAACACTTGGTACACATCTACTAGGTCCATTTGTTCACAAGTTTGATTCAGTTCTGTTATTTCTTTGCTGAGTTTTTGTTTGGTTGATCTGTCTCTCTGTGACAGTGGGGTATTAAGGTCCCCTGTTGTAACTATTATTATTTATTTGATTTTGCATGTCTATTAAGATTTGTCTTACATAGTTGAGTGGTCCCATATTTGGTGCCTATATATATATGATCGTAATCTCTTCCTCTTGAAGTTTTCCCCTAACAAGTATGTAGTGACCTTCTTTACCTCTTTTGATCATTTTCAGTTTGAAGTTCACATTGTCTGCAAACATAATAGCTATATTTGCTTTTTTCTGGGTTTCTGTTGCATGGAGTATTGTTTTCCATCTTTTGACTTAGTCTATGAATTTCTTCTTGAATTAAATGTTTCTTGTATGCTGCATGTTGTTGGATCTTGTTTCTTGATCTATTCCGCTGGTTTATTTCTTTTGTTTTTGTAAATGAAGTAATTGACCTTGATGGTCATAACTGATCTTTATTGGCTTATCTTTGTCATGCTATTTTTCTATTGTTGGTTCCCTACTTTTGTCCTCTGTTCATTTGCTTGCTCTGCTTTGTGGTTTCTTTCTGTTGTTGTTCTTATAATTGTGATCATTTTTATCTCTGTCTAGAATATCTTTCAGTACTTTTGTAGTGTTGGTTTGGTGGTTATGAACTTCTTCAGTTGTTCTTTGTCATAGAAGTATTATATGTCTCCATTAATTTTGAAAGATGGTTTTTTAGGGTATATCAATCTGAGTTGGAAGTTGTTTTCTTTCAGGACTTGTAATATTTCACTCCAAGCTCTTCTTGACTTGAGGTATTGTGCTGGTAAGTCTGCTGTTATTCTGATGGACTGTGCTATATGTCTTTTTCAGAGAGCTTTTAAAAATAGTCTGTTCTTGTGATGCATTTCTGGGATCTTGATTATTGTATGTCTGGGTGTAGATTTATTTTGATTATGGCCAATTGGAGTTCTGTATGCCTCACCTATATGTCACATTCTGTTCCCATACTTAGGTAACTTTCTGCTGTTTATGTCACTTGTGTTGACTCCTGGTTTTTCATTAACATTTATCAAATCTCATATTATTTTCTTTTGTATCATGTTGCAGCTTTTGAATTGATATTTTCTGAACTTTTGTTATTTTCAGGAGGTCTTTCCTTTCATGATCAATAGCTGTCATGCTGTCATCAATGTCAGAAAGTATATCTTCAGTTTCATTCAAGTGGTTTTTCCAGCTTTCAGTGAAATTTTTAATTTTTTGAATATCTGTTTGAATCTGTTTCATGCATTGCATTTCTTCCCTACATTGACCATTCACAATTTCCAACCTCTTTCTATTGTCATTTATTTTTATTTGTTTGTGCTATAGATTCCTTCATACATGTTGACTTCTCTCTTTTTTTACCTGAGAGATTATTTCTGATAGGATTTTTTATAGCCTCATGAATTTTTCAACTTCTGTTGCTATCATTTCCGAAGTTTTAGATGTGTGCCTTCCATTTTCCTCTGTCTTCTTGCCTTTTGGACTTGTTCTGCATGGGTTGGAGGTCTGAGATTGAGTTTTGTGTCTGATCTTTTCATTTTCTATTTCATAAGTTTTTATTTCATTTTCTGTGTTAAACCTTGTTAAGTTTTTGTAGTATGTACATTTATCACTAGTATCAAGGACTCTCTAGACAAGGTTTATTCTTCAGAATGTCTTCTGTGTGTAGGAGGTTCTTGGTTTGTGCCTGTCCCAAGATCCTACCTTTTCAGTTAATTAACGATGAGATGTTGGTATTTGTTTGGCTCAGTCCTTTGGTGACGGGATATGGTGAGTTTATTACCCTAGAACTTCCCAGTATTCTTCCAGAAGTGAGAACAACTGATTAAAACAGATATTATATCCTATTGGAAGTAGCATAATTAACATAACAATGGCATCAAGTGCCTTTTAGAAACTGACAAACTGTTAATTTTGTACCTTTAACCATAGAAGCAAAATATAGTGCTATATAACAGAGTTAATCATAAATTGTGAGCTTGTATGAAAAGTATTTCCCCTTGGTAAAGTGGTTTTATCCTATGGTAGGCAAATTTAAGAAGAAAAGTAAATAGAATGGAGATAACTGAAAAGAAATAAAGTAGAATCCAGGCTGATAGAAAAAGAATGATCATGCCAACTTTGGGAATCTAGAGACGGAAGAAGAGAAACAATGGAGAAAGCAAGGAATTATTGAAGTTGACTAAAAAAATTAGAGGGACTACTCACTCATGAAAATGTGAGTAAATATAGTGAGGTAAATTGTGGAAAGGGGGAAAGAAGACAAATAGATTAGACCAAAAATATAGCTAGAGACAAAAAAAAAAAAAGGAAAAAGTATGGGGAAAAAACCATAAACCATAAAAAAGAAGAAAAATAAAATGAAATAAAAAAACCCACCAAATTCCCCTGGCACCCACCAAGTGTTTAAAACTACTGGTAACAACTCTGCAGTAGAGTTTGTATGGGATTTGTGGCTGATGTTAGCTTCCAGATGTTGGAGACTGGGGCCAAAATCTTCAGCCACTGTTTTCTGTATGTCTCTTAGTGCCTTCCCACTCCTTACCCTGTTTCTCTTGGCAGCATCTCTTTCCCAGTTGCTGTGCTGTTTTCAGAGACAGGGTTCCATTCCCAGTTCCATGCACTGTTGGCTGCTCCTGGTAGTTGATCAGCCTTGTTTCCTCTTCCACTGGTGAGTCACTGTTTTGTATTCATTCAGACTCCAAAAAGATCAAGCTCTCTATTTCTCTCCCCTGACTTTCTCACAAATCAGTTTCCTTATAGCCTACATTTTGTCTCTGTCCAATCCACAAATCTACCAATTTATTTTGGTACAACTTTCAACTTTAGAGAAGTCTCTTAGATATAAGCTTTTCCTTTTTCTCTTAAAAATTCTCTGAGAAGAGATTAGTAAATATCTAGTTTGTAATATGTTTCTCCACCAGTCAAAATCTATGAACATGGACTCTGCAGCTACTAATGAAGATAACAGTAAGTTTCTCTCTGACACTCGTGCAATAACCTAAAGCCTTCTGACCTGCCATTGTTTGTATGGTTCTATTACCTCACAAGCTGAAATACATAGGCTTCTCCCAAGACTTATCTTCAGCACAGGCCACTGGAGTAGGATGAGAAATGACTGAATTCTTGCTCCTACCAATAAGGGAGCTCTCCAACTGGGATCTGGTAGAAGACAAAATAGTGTGTTTTATATGCAATATCTATGGCAGAGTTTCCCCCTGATTGTGCTGTGGGAAAGTAGGATGCAGCCTTGGTTCAGATTCCATGGACTAATCTTTCAAATTTTTATAAATTTTTTTGAATATACATTTTTACACTTGCTACTTGCCCTTAGAACTATTTCCAAAAGCTTTACATTGTGTTAAAAGTCATTTTCACCAGTTTCACTTTCAGCAGCATTCTATATAGTAATATTAGAAAACTCCATCTCCATTATGTCCGTTATTGTTACATACAGAGAACGAGTAGCTGATCACTTCAATGTAATCAGGAATTGAGATCTTCAAGTTAAGTCAAAGATGTAGGTGAATTACCACCTCTATTTTTAGAGTTAAAACTGAGTCCATATGAGCCCATTTTTGGTTGGAATAATAAAATACTAGAGATGAGACAATGTATATAGAAGTTAGTTAACTCAATTTTGGATGCTTAATTTCCAAATAGCATAGCACATCAGCTTTGTGGTAGCTCCCTGAGGGTAAATCATGATATGGCATATGCGATCACAATGCTGAGAATAAAAGCAATTATATGGGAAGACAGGAATCCAGAGAGAAGGTGGATTTTTTAAAATATAAAACCTATCTTGCAGGAACTAGAGTGCCATGAGTATGATACTGAATCCTTCTAAGACAGTGTCTCCAATGATTTAATTATCAGGGGAGCCACATCAAAGTTCCCACCACCTCTTAATATCATCACATTGAAGAACATATTTGGGAAAAGACATGGAAGAGTCCTATTGCAGTTTTGCTGCAGGCCCTACCCTTTAAAATTTCTCCTGAACACAGTAACAAATAATTTCTCTGCAACTTTATTACTACAATCACCTAAGGATATTTTAAGTGAAGAAATTTCTGTAAGTTGGAGAATATCGTAGACATCAAGTTTTCACATTGCTACTGCAGTTATCAAAAATTCTACTGAAGTAGAAACTCAACCTTCAAAATTTATTTTAAAATTATGCATACTATAAAGTATGATAATTTAATAGCTCTAAATGCTTAAATAAAATGAAAGATACAAAACCAATAAAGTAAATATTTCCATTAAGAAGTTAAAAAGGTTGAGTATGTAATTTAATGGTAGAGTGCTAGCCTAGTATGCAGGAGACCCTGGGCTCAATCCCCAGCAGAGAAAGAGAGGGATAGAGAGGGAAAGAGAGAGAGAGAGAGAGAGAGAGAGAGAGAGAGGATTGAGCATGCACTAGATCCTTTATCTCAGCAAAGAACAAACTGTACACAAAACAAGAAGGAAGAAAATTTTAAAATATTACAGCAAAAATATAACAGAAGCTATAAAAACAGTAAATGAAGTCAATGAAACATAAGTTGTTTTTTTTGAAAAGCTTAATATTGAAAAATCTTATGTCGAAGTAACCAGTTAAGACAATTAGACTAACAACAAAATAATCATGACTGTATTGATCTACCACAATATCACAAGCAAGAGAAAAAAATTCACTGATATCTTTAGAGTACTATCAAATTGATCTACATACATACTCTCAGAATGTGAGAAGTGGAAGACAGAAATGGCCAGAAGACTTATTCAAAGGAACAGTAATTTTAAAATCAGTAAGAGCAAAAAACTAGGCATGTACAAATTTTTTTTTCACAAGTGAATTTCTCAGAAAAAGACCACTTCAAGTCATAAAACTGGACATCAAGCAGTAAGGAGAAAAATGGTATCACAGGCAGATAGAAACTGGAAGTTTATCACCACTACACCTATCATATAAGAAATGCTGAAAGAAATCCTTCAAGTTGGAACAAATGAATATTGAAATGTAGTAAAAATTATATGAAAGCGTTAACCTCATTTTTGAAGATAAATGTATAGACAAATATCAAATGCTTCAGTACTCTATGATTAAGTAAAAATTAACCACATTTAATTCTAATTTAAAGATGACAAACATTAAAATATGTATATGATAGATAATATGAAAAAATTTAAAATAACATTAATAACATAAGTGGGTGGGAGCAGAGATCAAAGTAATCTTTTTAAGTCTTTTCTATTATTAGTTGGAGATGTAGTTGTTGCATTTAGTAGATATTTACCGTAGTCAATATTTGGTTTGTCTTTTTTATTTTCTTTTTTGCTTTGTGGTTGCAGTATATGAAGTTTACATTCATTTTAGGCAGTAGATATATGTATATTATCAATTAAGTAAAGAGACATCCATTTTCCTACAATGTCTCAAATTTGTCAAGTTTTATAGCTGAGTAGTATTCCATTACATGTAGATACCATTTTTCCTTTATCCAGTTGTCTATTGCTGGGTATATAGGGTACCTTCAGGATTTAGCTATTATGAATTGTGCTGCTATCAACATTGGTAGGCATGTATTGCTGTAGCATGAAGTCTTAATCTCTGTGGGAAAGATACCTAGAAGAGAAATAACTGCTCATTTGGAATTTCCATTTTTAATTGTTTGAGAAAACTTTATACTAATCTCCATAATGGTTGTACTAGATTACATTTTCAGTAATAGTATAGAAGGATTCCATTTTCACTGCAGCAATGCCAGCACTTATTAATTTCTTGTTGATTGCCATTCATTCTCATGTAACATAAAATTCAGTATTAATTTGCATTTCTCTAATGGCTAGGGATGGTAAATATTGTTTCATGTTTGTTGGCCATTTGGACTTCTGCAAAGTGTTCATTTGTGCACATTTTTTTATTCAGTCTGTTATTTTAGGTGATCTAATTTTTTTAGTTCTTTATGTATTCTAGATATTAGTACTCTGAGGAATAGTTGCCTCTTTGTTTATTGCTTACTTTGTTGTGTAAATGCTTTTAAAATTTGAAATAATTCCATTTGTCGATTCTTGATTTTTTTCTTGTGTACTTGAAATTCTATTCAGAAAGATCTTACTTACATCTATGACCTCGAGTTTGACATAGTTTATCTTCCAGTAGGTTCGTTGTTTCTATCTTAATATGTTTAAATTATTGATTCATTTTAATTTTAATTTAGTAACTTGGTGATAGATATGGGTCCAACTTCAATCTTCTGATACAGATAGCCAGTTTTCCTAGAACTACTTGTCATTAGGCTATAGTGTACTTGCATATGAATGTGTCTGGATATATTTCTTCATCATCTATTCTGTTCCATTGAACCTCTTGCTATAGTTTGTCTGAATGCCCCCCTAAAACCTCATACCTTCATAGGAGCAGGGTCTTAGAATTTTTGATTGATTCATGATCCAAGGCTGGGATTATGGGTGTGAGTGCTACACCTACCTTAGGATGGGTAGACTACATTCAATATAAGGGACAGAAAGAACCTTGTCTTCTTACTCCTCCTTTATTGCTCCTCCCTTGTTTTTACCTTCTTCGGGCCACTATAAACTGTTGCCCTCTGCCATGTGCCACTCTGCCTTGGAGCCAGCTGCAGAGTATGGACTGAAAACTCCACAAACTGTGTACTAGATAAAGCTTTCACTCGTTGATTTTGGGTGTCAGGTATTTTGTCTCAGAAATGAGAGAAAAGTAACTAAGATGCCACTTGTCTGTTTTTGTGCCAATGCCACGTTGTTTCTATCATTGTTGCTTTGTAGTATAACTTGAAGTCGGGTATTGTGAAGCCTCCTGCTTTCCTCTCATTAACCAGGATTACTGTTGCTATTCTGGACCTCTTCTGGCACTATATGAATGTTAGGATTGTTTTGTCCAGTTTTGTGAGAAAGGCTGTTCATATTTTGATTTAGATTTTGTTGAATCTATATATCACTTGGGGAATATAGGCATTTGAACAATATTTGTTCTGCCTATCTAGGACAGGGGACATCTTTTCATCTTCTGATGGCTTCTTAAATCTACTCCTTCAGAGTCTATAGTTTTCACTGTAGAATTTTTTCACTTCCTTCATTGGATTAGTTATTTAACTTTTCTTGACATTATTATGGTGGTATTGTTTTCCTTATTTCTCTCTCTCACTGTTTTATTATTGGTATGAACAAATGTTTTTGATCTTTCTGTTGTGATTTTGTATCTTGCTACATTGCTGAAATTGGTTATTGATTCTAAGAGGGTTTTTTTGGTAGAGTTCTTAGGTTTTGTATGTAGAGTATCATACCATCCTCAAATAATGATAATTTAATTTTGCCCTTCCTATGTGTATCACTTTTTTCATTATCCTACCTGATTGCTTTGACTAATATGTCAAGTACTATGTTAAACAGAAATGATAATAGTAAGCATCCTTGTCTTGTTCCTGATTTTAGAGGGAAAGCTTTCAGTATTTTCCCACTTAATATAATGTTGGTCATTGGATAGCCATATATGACTTTTATCAGATACAATTAAGGTCTTTCTATACCTATTTTCTTCAGGGTTCTTATCATGAAGTGGTGTTAGATTTTGTCAAAAGTTTTTTCTGCATGTTGATATCATTACGTGGTTTTTATCATTGCTTCTATTCATGTACTGTATTATAGGTTTGATTGGCCTATGTTAAACCATCCTGGCAACTCTGGAATGAAACATACTTGATCATGATGTGTAATGTTTTTGATGATGTGTTGCATCCTATTTGCCAATATCTTATTGAAGATTTTCACAAATACATTCATTAAGGAGAGTGGCATATAGTTTTCTTTTTTAGTTGGTTCTTTATTGGGTTTGGGGATCAGACTATAACTGCTTTCCAGAAAGAAGTTTTGAAGCACTCATCCTCTTTCAATTTCATTGAAGATTTTGAGAAATGTTGGCGTTTCAGCATCCTTAAAGTTTTTACAGAATTTAGCAGTGCATCTATCAGATCTTGGACTTTCAGTTGGTAGACATTTTTGTTATTCCATAAGTTTCATTGTTATTATTTATTTGTTCAAAATGTTTATGTCTTCTTGGTTTAATTTTGGTAATTTATGAGTTTCATCACGTTTAATTTCTTTAAGACTTTTCAATTTGTTGGAATACAGTAATCTCCCAACTTATGAAGATTCAAATTGTGAATTTTCACAGACATACTCTATAAGACTTACTTTGTTACCTTATGAATGAATCTGATTTATGAACAATTCTCCTGTAATAACCATTCCTCTTATGACTGTTTTTACTTTGTTCCATAGGTTCTGGTTTGTTGGACTGGCATTATGTTTGCTTCTAGAAATGGTTTAATTTTTTCCTTGATTTCTTCTCAGACCTATTGTGTATTCAGAACTGTGGTATTATATTTCCAGGTGTTTCTAAATTTCCTGTGGTTTTTCTGTGATTGATTTCTAGTTTCACTGCACTGTGAGATGATAATAAACATAGGTGATTTTGATTCTTTTATATTTAATTTTATTTGGGGACTAGTATATGCCCTAACTTGAAGAAAGTTTTATGTGCTGCAGAAAAGAATATATATTCTGTTGTTGTAGGGCTTAACCCTCTGTAGGTATCTATTAAGTCCCTATATTCAAAGGTGAGTTCAAGTCTGAAATTTATTTATTGATTTGTGTGCTTAATTCACTTATGTCTTTGCAAAAGTGGAGTATTGACAGTGTTCACTATTATTATGCTAGTGTTTATTATATCTTTTATGTCCAAAAGCATTTGTTTTATGAAAAGAAAATGCTTTTAAAAAGATAAAATGGAAATAAAGTTCCGTACATAGGGAGAGGAAGATGGGCTGAAGGGAGGAGAGGAAACTGGGAAAAATAGAGAAATTGAAATATATCACATACAGGCACAAATGCCCTATAATGAATATGATCATTATGCATATCTAAAATGTACCAATAAACAATTATATTAAAAATGTGTTGTTCCAGTATTCACTGCATAAATATTTACAAGTTATTGTGGTTTATATCTAGATGTTCTCTCAAAGACTCATATACCTATAGGTAAGCTTTTCAGAGGTGGTTGGATCTAGGGTGCGTGAACTTGGATTGAAGGTGTGTCATCACTAAATTAGTCCACTGATTGTTTTAGCATAGTTCTTACTGTGGATAACAGGAAGCCCCATCCTGAGTGTGGTGGGCACCACCCAAAAGCTGGGATAAAAGAAAAAGGCAAGCTCACTGCTGCTGCTTCACTGCCTCCTTTCTATTCTGCCATGGACTGCTTCTTCTCTGTAATGCCCTTCTGCAATGCCTCCCTACCGAGAAACCAGCCGATTACAGACTGATACATCTATCAACTGTGAATTGAAATCAATCTTTCCTCCATTAACTTGTGAGTGTTGGATATTTTTTCCAAGAAACAAAGAAGTAATTAAAACAGACAGTGTTACCATACAACTGAACTCATTGCTTTACTGTACCTGACCATGTGTGTCAGGAGCCTTTGGAACTGGCTTGTGGGAAGAGTTTGGAAGTTTGGAGATTCTACCTGGAAAAGAAGTCCTGGAGTGCTGCAAGCTGAGCTTGATGGAGATTCTAGTCAGAATTCAGAAGGTCAAACTGTTGATAGGATTGTATCCGGTAAAGTCTATGCCCAGGTAATTTCTGCTAGGGACAAAGATTGTATTGGTTTTTGGATTACAGGTCATGTGTGTTATATTCTGGCTGAAAATTTGTCTGCGTTTTTGTTTATGTCCGTATATTTTGCTTGAATTGGTATTAAAGGCAGAGACTAATTAATTGGTAAGAGAAATTGCAAAGCAGTCTAATGTTGAGGCAGTGGCTTAGCTAATAGGGGCTTTTAGTCAAATTTATGTTGAAAATCAGAGCAAATGGCCAAGCAGAATGATTTAAAAAGTTTTCATTTGCCCAGAAAGGAAGCTCCAATAGAGTAGAGGACTGCAAAGATGGAGTAGGGGAGAACTTGCTTGCTTAAATAATTTTCATTAAAAAGCAAATTACTTTGGAGTTGGACAATACAAAAGATGATCTGAGGACATACAAGAATGAGCAGTATGCCAGCTTTTGCAGACCTAAACTTGCAAAGGTGAAAGACTTTGCTTTGAGAAGAAGGCCTCAGAGAACCATGTTCTAGAGTGGTAGCAGCCTGGAAAAATTTTTCCTCATGATTGGGTTCACAGCACTCAGAAATTCAGCTATTCAACCCCTATAACAAAGAAAGGTGGAAACCTGGTTATTGTTCCAGCTGGCAGTAGATGTTGGCATCATACATGTGGTGCTGGTCTTAGATGCATGCAGATTGCAAGAGTTGTGGGGTTCAAAATCTTCTACCTAGATTTCAGAAGGCCTGAGAGGCCAGGCAGTGTGCCATCCACAAGAGGGTAGTGTGTGAAGGGGCCTTAGAGACCACAGAAGGCTGAAGAAGCCAGGAACGTGGATCACTGGATAACTTCAAGGAGTGAGCAAAGTCAGTCTGAGAGAGAAGCTAAGAGATCTGCAACCAACAGTGTCATAGAGACAGCCACCCAAGCCCTTTGTAGTTCATATCTTGCCACAGATTGCACCAGATGCTGGACATAAACTTATGTTTGTCTTGCTGATTTTGGTCTTATTTTTATCCTATTTATTTTTATCCCCAATTTATGCTTTTCTGAATGGGGGAGTTTTTCTTGTGCCATTATATGTTGGAAGAGTTTAACTTTCATTTGTACAGAGGCTTGAAACTAAGAATTTGTCTTAAATGTTAGAGGAGATTTTGGAATTGGACTTCTCAACAATGTTGGAATAGTTAGGATATTGGCAACTTTTAGAGATGAACTAAATGCTTGTTGTATAAAGGGATATATATGAATATTTGAGAGGGTTCAAATGCAGGATGTTATGGCTTATAACTAGATGTTCCTTCAGAGGTTCTTGTGTCTATAAGGGGGATTCTCAGAGGTGGTTGGATCTAGGGTGTATGAAGTTTGATTAAGGACACGCGATCACTAAATTAGCCTTTTGAGTGGTTTTGCATAGTTCTAGGTATGGATAATAGGAAACCCCATCCTTGGTGTAAGTGGCACCATCCAAAAGTATTTTAGTCCACATGGGAATAGGATAGGCAAGCTCACTGATTCTGCTTCACACTGACTTCTCTGTCATGGACTGTTTCTCCTCTGTGATGCCCCTCTGCCATACCACTCTGCCTTGAAGCTAGCTGACAATGGACTAAAACTGCTAGAAACTGTGAACTGAAATAAACTTTTCCTCCTTTAACTAGTGGGTGTTGGATATTTTGTCCCAGCAATAAAAAAGTAACTAAGACACAAGTGTTTCTTCTTGTTGAATTATTCACTTGACTACTATGTAGTGACTTTTTTTTTGGTCTCTGTTGATCAGTTTTCACTTGAAGTTTCCATTGTCTGAAAGTAGGATTGCTATACTTGCTTGGTTTGTGGATAGTGGTGCATGAAATATTTGCTTCCATTCTACATTTTTTATTCTGCATATCTATTTGGATTACATGAGTTTCTTAGATACAACAGATTGTATAATTCTGGTTTTTGATCCAGTGTGCCAATATGTGTTTTATTTGGTGGGCTAAGGCCATTAGCATTGAATTATTACTGAGAGGTGTTCATTTATTCCTGCCACTACAGCTTTTTTTCTGTTGTTGATTCCTTTAAAAAAATGTGTTTGCCTTGCTTGGTGTGTTGATTCTGGGATTTTTGGCTTTATTGGCTGCATCATTTCTGCTGGGTTATTGAGTATTTTCTGAAGTTCCGATTTAGACCTCATAAATCTCATGCTTTTTTTCATGGACTGTCCTTATTTCTCCATCTGTTTTGAAAGAAAGTTTTGCCACATATGTTAATGTAGGCTGAAAGTTGTTTG
Organism: Dasyprocta punctata; assembly: GCA_004363535.1. Classification (NCBI taxonomy): domain Eukaryota; kingdom Metazoa; phylum Chordata; class Mammalia; order Rodentia; family Dasyproctidae; genus Dasyprocta; species Dasyprocta punctata. The sequence continues at coordinate 44,335 of RJWM01011141.1, read as the reverse complement.
TTGTTCAGGTTTGGAATTCTTCACTCAATTTTCTTCTAGCCCAACTTCTCAAAAGATGGCAGAGTAGTAAGTAGTAACAAACTAGCTTATTTAAGATTTGGAAACCAGACACTGGAAAATAACAACTGGGATAATAAAAAAAGGAGAAATATGGATCCCTGGTATCCAGGAGGGATCTAATTGGAAAACTGAAAATTACAGGGAAGTTGAAGAGACAGTATAACATAGAAAAAGGAAGAAGCACTCTGCCCTTCTACCTGGCTACTGGCTTGTGGTTTGTGAGAAAGGAAGATTTAATCTATACAGACTTGATGAAAATGATCAATCCCAGAGGCCTTCAGGACAAATGCACCAATGGAATGGACCAGTGGTTGCTGTGTGCTACAACAGCTGATGAGTAATTCCAACCTAAGCATCTGCCACTTCCTCTGGAGAGAGTTCTTGATCCAGTCCCATGCTAGGGAGGAGCCAATTTAATACAGGACTCAGAGCAGCCATGTAATGGCTTTATCTCTTAGCTCCCAGTATTATACTGGGAGTGACTGAGTGAGGGACAGCCGTTGCAGATGTCCATTGTCAGTTAGCAAGAACCACCCAGAGTATTATAAGCTAAACAGCACAGTCCCCACACTCACAACCAGAGTGCAGGTTCATCCTGAACTTTCATAGATTTAAAAGTCCAAGAACTCTGAAAAAAATGGGGGAGCAATGAGTTCCAACAACTCAACTTCTCCAGGACAATGTCTAGTGACTGGAAAACAGTAAATTAGAGAGGTATCAAAGTGAAAGAGGTTACCCAAGAACCAAGAGGAAGCTGACAAGAGAAAAACAAGAAATAAATGATACAGAAAAAATAGACTACATAGTGGAGGAGACAGGGTACAATCTGTAAGCCATGTGCTTTTGAGAGTGGGTGGCCAGACACCATCCGGGAGACAAAATAAAACTAAAATCTTTTCACTCACAAAGATCTGTGCTGAGATTGAATGAATTAGCAGCAGTTGGAAGCTGCAAGGAAAACAAGAGATACTGCTTCCATAGAAGCTATCCACAGTCAGCAGTTGCTGTTTTGATTGCATAGGAATATTACTAGATCAGTGAACAATTTCATACCAGTGAACCTGTCTGTTAATTCCACCATCACACTCAAAGAGAGGGACATCAAGAGTTCCTAACCCAAGAACTTAGACTGGAACGGACTACAAAAATACCTGCAACCCGATGGAAAGAAACTTCTGCAGTGAAAATATCAGAGGAGTTATTGTTGTGTGAGTACTCAGACTCTCTGACCAAGAAATTACATGTGAATCATATACACACTATCTCATTGCAGCATTTAGTCTGTGTGATTTGAAGGTTTCTTTTGCTTCTTGACTTATTTAGTAGTGTAGGACTATGTTATATAGTTTTATGCTTCCTTGGTGTTTATTAGGTTTTTATTTTTGTGTATTTTTTTTCTCTTGACTCTGGTTTAATAGATGTCTAGTTTCTCTTCCTCATCTGAGCTCCCTGTCTAGTTTCTTCATCTTAGACCCTGAAGTAGTGCTATTGTCATGTTCATTGTCTTTTTCCAAATACATAAACTCTTTCTCCCATGTTTTAAATTTCCCATACTTAGCTCCCCCACAGTCACTCTATCTTCTGTACTAGTATCCCTAAATCCTCCCCATCCTAAACCTTTGGTTTGTCTGTATCTTATCTAGCATATTGTGCTTTCTGTCAGAATGTTCTGACAACCACATAACTTTCATTGATCACAAAATAAACCTCCTTTCTCCCACACCTCATCCTTGTCCCTGCAAATGTTCTCTGAAAACTCTCAACACTAAGCCTTCAAGTCAACTAAAAGAACTTCAATAGAATCAGACCCTACATTAAACTTTTCTTCTCATTTATAACTATTTACCCATTCAAACCAAACCCTTAGTGTCTTCTTACACTCTTCATCTAATCACCTTCCATTCTCTCCCCTTCACTTCACCTACCTCACTGTGGAACAACTACAAATAATAAATGGTCAGTGTCCATTGAAGATAGACAAGTGGAGGTAGTGTAACTGCAAGGAATGTCATATAAAGGTTTTATAAAATTGAATCTGTTGCTGCAGTTACAACCAGGATTAATTCTTCCAACAAAACATAGAGACAGACTTCTGAGAAGATGGCAGAGTAGAAAACAGTAACAAATCAAGTTAAGATTCACAGTATATAATTTGGAAAATAAAAACTTGGAGAAGGAAAAAAGGATAGAGGCGGATCCCTGGTACCAAAGAAGGATATAAAAGGAAAACTGGAGCCCACAGAGAAAGTGAAGAGACAGCCCACAAAGTAAAAAAAGGAGGTAGCAAACTGCACTTTTTCACTGGCTCATAGCTCATGGCATGAGATAGGGATGATCAAATCTACAGAGACACAGTAAGGGCAGGTAACTCCAGAGGCCTCCAGAAAAAAGCATGCCAGTGGAATGGAACAGTGAATGCAGAGAGGTACAACAGGTGGTAAGTGATTCGAGCAAAGCATCTGCCCTGCTCCATGGAGAGGATGCTTGAACAGACACCATATTAGGGACCAACTGAACTCAGAGTAGCTGTGTTTTGGCTTCTACTCAGGGCTCCCAGAGTTAAAATCCAACAGTGCTTGGTTGAGGGACAACCACAGGAGACATCCAGGGTCAGGTAGCAGAGGTCAGGCCAGCAAGAGAAATCCAGCAAGATAGTTCTAGACTGAACAACTCAAGCCCCAATGCCATAACCATAGATCAGGATCAGCCTAAACTCCTGTGGAGCAGTAAGTACCAGAATTAGCACACTACCCTATTCCTACTGTAAGCTTGCTGAGATTATCCATCACTCCACTTTAATACTGCAGTATGTTTGCTGGGGTCTTCCAGCATGGACCCAAGCTTTGTCTAAGTATATCGTTTAACAGTGACAACAGAGACCTGAGCTGAATTGACGTCTATCACAAAACTGTAGATCCCAGAAGATAACAACAGGTAAATATCCTTTTTTATTTCCTGCTTTTGGTTTTCTTTTTCTTGATTGTTTTTGTTTTTTCTTGAGTGTAAACATTGCTTTCAGGGTGTTTCATTTCTTTCTTGTTTTAGTTTTTTCCTTCTTTCTTTCTTCCCCCTGTCTTCTTTACCGGTTTCCCACAGCTTAGGTAATCTTCCTTAGTCCTACAGCTTTTCTTTTTAATTTCTTTCTTTCTTTTTTCTTTTTTTTTTAGTAATTTAAGGGGCATCAAAGAAGAAGTAATCAAAAGCCACCCAGCTGAATTTCCTGAAATTACAGCAGTGAAAGTAATGAGCAGATGAATGAGTCTCTAGAAAAAAAACTCAGAAATAATGTCACAGATACTAAAGAAATAATGACCACAATGAAGAACATGGCCAGTGAATATAGAGTAGAAACATTAAAAAATAGGGTCACTTAGGAAAGTGATGGAAACTATGAATTCTTAACACAGAAAGAACTGGATTCCATAATACAAATTTAAGCAGGTATACAGATAATTAAAAATTCTATTGAAAATATATTTAGCAGAATCAATCAATGTGAAGACAGAATATGATATCTAGCGAATGAATTCATGGCTAGTGATCATCAAATGAAAGACTTCTTAAAAATGGAAAGGGAGCATGAAAAAAATCAACCCAACAGTTTCTTCCCATTAAGTTTTCTACCATACTGATGTGAATAGGATATTTATGTCCTTTGTTCTATCTTATGACTTTTCATTCATTTCAGTCAACTTTATGCTATTCTTCTATACAGCATCTAGCAACTGTTGCATATGATGTGGAATGGAGAGGTTTTCTTTTGGTCATGGCTATTTGGTGTTCTACATTCCTCACTTATCTGTGTATTTATTTCTTTCCCTATATTTGGGAATTTTTCTGTGATTTTTTTCTATCCACAGTGTTGTGTGCTATTTGTATTGTCCTCTTATTCATTTTCTATCAAGAGTTGAAGATGCTTATAGTCTAAAGACTTTGTTGCTAGTATAGAGCTCTCTTTAGTTACTTTTCAGTGATATACTCAATTGATGAATACTTTTGTTTGCAAACAATTTGGTTCACAGAAAGAGGCATTTGTCAGATTTTGTTTTTGCCTGGAAACTCTACACAAGTGACTATCACAACTGTGAACTGCTTTCCCACACAAACACAAACATTCTCATATTTTCCAAAATGATCTAACAAATTAAATTCATGAACTGAGATACCATTCTACTATGTTGAGTAGAAGTGATAAAAGTGTGCATCTTCATCTTGTTGTTGATTTTAGGACAGTTTTCTTTCTTTTGTGTGATTCTGTTTGTCATAAATAGCTTTTAACATATTCAAGTATGGACATCCCAGAGGGTGGGCTGACTGGAAGGTAGTGAGTTTGTAATCCAGGCCTTCTCCATTACATTCCAGATGGCAGTGCTGGCTAGAATATAATGAGTTCATGCTATGTACTCCTCCATTACATCCCTGATGGGGGAACCAGTTGGAAGACATTGAGTTTGTGCTCTGCACCACTCCATTTCATCTTGCACAGCAAGGCTGGATAGAAGACAGTGAGTTTATGCTCCTGGCCTCCTCCCTTACTGACCCCCCACATGGTGGGTCTCACTGGAAGAGTGTAAGACCAACAGGAACCCCAAAACTCAGGACAACAACCTGCTGACCAGATACATACACACCTTTCAAGGGTGAGGTAATCAGTGAGTCCAGTAATATCATGATAGGGATGAGCCAGTACATATTAGTTATATCAGTCAATGTAAATGGTCTCAACTCACCAATAAAAAGAAACAGACTAGCAGAGTGGTTTAAGAAACAAAACCCAACAATACGCTGCATACAAGAAACACATTTCACTCAAAAGGAAATTCACAGGCTAAAAAGCAAAGGCTGGAAAACAATACTCCATGCAACAGGAACCCAGAAAAAAGCAGCGGTAGCTATTATGTTTGCAGACAATGTGAACTTCAAACTGAAAATGATCAAAAGAGGTAAAGAAGGTCACTACATACTTGTTAGGGGAAAACTTTAAGAGGAAGAGATTACAATCATAAATATATATGCACTGAATATGGGAGCACCCAATTATGTAAGGCAATTCTTAATGGACATGAAAAACCAAATAAACAATAATACAGTTATAACAGGGGACCTTAACACCCCACTGTCACAGAGAGACATCAACCAAACAAAATATCAGCAAAGAAATAACAGAACTGAATCAAACTTGTGAAGAAATGGACATAGTAGATGTGTACTGAGTATTCCAGCCATCAACATCAGAATACACATTCTTCTCAGCTGCGCATGGGTCGTTCCCTAAAATAGATCATATACTGGTTCACAAATCATGCTTAAGTAAATGCAAAGGAACTGAAATTATTCCATGCATATTATCTAACCATAGTGCAGTAAAATTGGAAATGAATGACAAAAAACCTACACGAACCACTTAACCACATGAAAATTAAGTAATACTCTCCTAAATAACCAATGGGTCACAGAAGAAGTTAAAAAAGAAATTAAACAATATCTACAATTGAATGAAAATGCAAATACAAATTACTGGAACCTGTGGGACACAATGAAAGCAGTTCTCAGAGGGAAATTTATAGCACTAAACTCTCACATCAGAAAAAGGGAAAGAACACACATAAACAACCTAATGCTACACCTCAAACTTCTGGAAAAAGAAGAGCAAGTCAAGTCCAAAGCCCAAAGAAGGGAGGAAATTATTAAGATTAGAGCAGAAATTAATGCAGTTGAAACTAAGAAAACAATACAAAGAATTAATGAATTGAAGAGTTGTTTCTTTGAAAGAGTAAATAAAATTGATAAACCCCTAGTCAACCTTATCAGAAAGAGGAAAGAAAAAACTCAGATTCATGCAATAAGAAATGAAAAGGGTAAAATCACTACAGACCCTGTGGAAATACAGAAGATCATCAACACCTACTTCGAAAACCTTTACTCACATAGATTCGATAACACAGAAGAAATGGACGGATTCCTAGAAACCTGTGAATTACTAATGCTGAATCAAGAAGATGTAAAGCTGCTGAATAACCCAATTTCAGCTACTGAAATTGAAAATGTAATTAGGACCCTACCAACAAAGAAAAGCCCAGGCCCTGATGGATTCACTGCCGAATTCTACAAGAAATTTAGGGAAGACTTAATGCCAACACTCCTCAAACTCTTCAATGAAATGGAAAGGTAAGTAAGTCTCCCTAATTCATTCCTGGAAACAAGTACCAAAACCAGAGAAAGACCCAATCAAAAAAGAAAATTATAGGCCAATCTCCCTCATGAACATAGATGCAAAAATCTTCAATAAAATACTGGCAAATAGAATACAGAAAGTTATCATAAAGATTATACACCCTTGATCAAGTGGGATTCATCCAAAGAATGCAGGGATGGTTCAACATATGTAAATCAATATATGTAATACACCATATCAACAGGGCCAAGACAAGAACCACATGATCATCTCAGTAGATGCAGAAAAAGCTTTTGACAAAATCCAACACCCATTCATGATAAAAACCGTACAGAAAATCAGAATAGATGGTCTCTACCTCAACCTGATAAAAGCCATATATCATAAACCAACAGCCAACATCTTACTAAATGGAGAAAAACTGAAAACTTTCAACCTAAAATCAGGAACAAGACAAGGATGTCCATTATCACCACTCCTATTCAATATAGTTCTGGAAAAATTAGCGAGAGCAATTAGACAAGAGAAAGAAATAATGGGAATAAGCATAGGAAAAGAAGAAGTGAAATTATCATTATTTGCAGACGATATGATGCTCTACATAGAAGACCCCCAAAAATCCATTGGAAGACTTCTAGAAGTAATAACCAAATTCAGTAAGGTTGCTGGATACAAGGTGAACACTCAAAAATCAATAGCATTCCTGTACACAAACAACAAAGTCACTGAGAGAAAAACAAGGGAAACCACACCCTTCACTATAACATCCAAGAAAATGAAATAATTAGGAATCAATCTAATAAAGGAAGTAAAAGATCTATACAGTGAAAATCACATTACTCTAAAGAAGGAAATCAAAGAAGATTTCAGAAAATGGAAAGATATTCCCTGTTCATGGATAGGAAGAACAAACATCGTGAAAATGACCATTCTCCAAAAATTATGATACAGATTTAATCCAATCCCAGTCAAAATACCACTTGCCTACCTCACAGAGCTAGAGAAAACATTCCTGAAATTCATCTGGAACCAGAGAAGACCTAGAATAGCAAAGGCAATTCTCGCAACAAAGGGAAGGCAGGAGGCATCACAATCCCCCACTTGAAACTATACTACAAAGCTACTGTGATAAAATCAGCATGGTACTGGAATCAAAACAGACCTGTAGATCAATAGAATAGGTTCGAAGATACAGCTACAACTACAAACACACTTAGCCACCACATCTTTGACAAAGGGGCCAAACATGTACATTGGAAGAAAGACAGCCTCTTTAACAAATGGTGCTGGAAAAACTTGTTTTCTCTATGCCATAAACTAAAACTAGATCCATGCTTATCACCATGCACTAAAATAAAGTCAAAATGGATCAAAGATCTGAATATGAAAACAGAGACACTAAACTTACTAGAAGACAGAGTAGGTAAAAATCTTGATGACATAGGAGTAGGCAGAGAGTTCATGAACAAAAATCAAATTGCATGGGAAACACTTCCCAGAATCAACAACTGGGATCTCATCTTACTAAAAAGTTTTTGCATGTCAAAGGAAATCTCCTACAGAGTGAAAACACATGAATTGGGACATTATCTTGGCCAATTGTCCATCAGACAAAGGACTTCTATCTAAAACATATAAAGAATTACAAGAAATCAGGCCCCTAAAATTCAAGGACTCAATCCAAAAATCGGCATCTGAGATGAATACACACTTCTCAGAGAAAGAAATACAAATGGCAAATAAATAGATGAAAAAATGTTCAACATCAATGGTCGTTTGGAAAATGAAAATTAGAACAACACTGAGATTCCATCTCACTCCAGAAAGAATGGCCAAGATTAAAAAATCAAGCAACAACAAATGCTGGAGGGGGTGTGGGGAAAAAGGAACTCTTCTCCACTGTTGGTGGGAGTGTAGACTGGTGCAACCACTGTGGAAGTCAGTGTGGAGATTCCTCAAGGAGGTAGGATTAGAGATCCCATTCAACCCAGGTATCCTACTTCTGTTCATTTTTCCAGAAGAATTGAAATCATCATATCACAGTGATATCTGTGCACCCATGTTTATAGCAACCAAACTTGTAATTGCCAGATCATGGAAACAACCCAAGTGCCCATCAATCAAAGAATGGATAAAAAAGATGTGGTATTTTTATACAATGGAGTACTACTCAGCTATTAAGAAAGATTGCATTGAGACTTTTATAAGTAAATGGACACGACTTGAGACCATACTCATAAGTGAGATAAATCAAATCCACATTTGTAAATACCGTATTGTCTCCCTAGTTGTAAGAAACTGAAAAAGTATATATGACCCCAAATCTATAGTAAATACTATGTAAGGGTAAAAAACAGCTCAAAGAGCAAAAATAATTGGGAAGGGAACAGGTGGAAAGAGGGAAGGCAAAAGGAAAAGATACAAATCTGTATATATGTATATGTAAGATAACTAAAATGAACACACTGCTGAATGTATTTGTTATTGAGAAAGAATAGTTAATACTCATATGACTAGATCAATTTTACATGTCTATATCTGTTAACATAAAGAACCATTTTGAAGATAATGATATGCAATATTGCAACCATTGTCAAGTTTCTATCATCCTGTTTCATAAACCTGTAATGTTACTGTTGTGCATTTACTCTAGTCATTTGTTTGTCTCTTTTGCTTTTTGTCTTTCTTGTGTCTTTTTTTCTCTTAAATAAAAAAAAAGACAGTTACTGGGAGACATGAAAAATCAAATAAGCAATAACACAATTGTAATGGAGACCTCAATACCCTATTGTCACAGAGAGGTAGATCAACTAGATAGAAAATCAGCAAAGAAATATCAGATTCTGAACCAAACCTGTGCACATATGGACTTAATAGGAAGAAGTCGTGCCCAGAGGCTATGCAACAGCAACCCAGAGAGATCTGGCAAGTCCAGCACTTGCCCCGAGAAGAAGTCATGCCCCAAGGTCCTGCTCCCATCAGAGGAGCTTCGGTCAACCTCCACCTTGCACCTTTCCACTACTCTATGAACCCCAGATCAGAGGAACCCAGGTACCTAGTCTAGTCCACTACACCAAGGGACTGGCAGCCAAAGCAGGAAGCACCTGGGATGCATCAATGAGCTGATTCAGAGGATCACAGGGTAATGTCAAAACAAAGGGTAAAATACAATTGCAGACCTCCAGCCTACACAGGACAGGATCAAGAGACACAGACATAGTATAAATTAGAAGTCACACACCAGAAAATTTTTGAAAAGATAACCACTGAAGTAAAGAAGCAACTTAGTTTTTGTGTTGTTTGGTTAATTTTACATGCCTGTGTCTGATGGTCTGGACAGATATTTTGAATATAATACGAGGCATTATGGTAGCCACTGTTAATTTCCTATTATTTTGTTTTGAAGTCCTGTATCACTTCTATTGTTTTGTTTAGTTTGGTTTTATTCTGTTTTGTTTTGTTTGATTTTATTATGTCTGACCATATGGGCAGCTATTTTGAAGATAACAAGATATATAATAATATATTGGTGATTTCCATTATCATGTTTTGAAGTCCTGTATTGCTTTCGTTATTCTGTTTTGGTTGGCTTTATTCTGTTTGGTTTCATTCTCTTTAAAATAAAAAAAATCTATTTAAGTATGGTCCTTGAATCCTTTGTATTTTATCATGAAGTGATGAATTTTGTTGAAAGTATTTTCTGCATCTATTCATATGATCATATGATTTTTGACTTAGCATCTGTTTATGAGATATATTACATTTGTTGAACTATCCTTGCATATCTGGAATGAAACCTAGTTGGTCATGATATATATTTTTGATGATGTGCTCCATGCTATTCAATAATAAACATTTTGTAGAGTTCCTCTACCTGGTATTTCCTTTCCTTTCCCTTTGTGACCTCTTGCACTGCCTTGGGAGAGTTGGAAGAATTTGGGGGTCTTTGGGATCTCCTATTACTTTGCTTGCCAATATGTGTGTGTGTGTGTGTGTGTGTGTGTGTGTGTATGGGAGATATATACATAGGATATATATACATAGGATATATATACATAGGATATATATACATAGGATATATATACATAGGATATATATACATAGGATATATATATATATATATATATATATATATAATAGTTCATGATGCTTCTATGTGGCAAAATTTTGCTTCTGTTCATGAACTCTGCATCTGTTGATGAACCCAATAATGGCTATTTGTCTTTCATGAACATTAATATGATCATCTTTTCTGAAATCACTGAAAAATTTGTGAACCAAGTTACCACTAATTTAGATATATGTGAGCATTTCTGAAGAGTTTGTTTCTTATACAGAGATTGTCAGTAAGATGTTGTCTCCCCATGAAGAATTTTCAATTTTATGTGTTTAGTGCTGGTATTTACTCCCCCTGTTATTTACTTTAAGTGATTTTGACTCTATCCCTATTTCCTACCTTGCTTTCCAATTCTTCTATATGAATGTGTGTTATATGTATATCATGAACCATGCTATCACTGTATATACCATGGTATCACTGTATGATACCGTGGTTAATGATGCATCTGTTTGAGAACAATTCAGTTCACAAACAGAAACATCCCTGTTTTGGTACCTCCCTGTTTTGGTATATTTTTGACATACATAATGATCACATTCATGATATGGAATGTATAAATATATTTTCTTCTTTGTAAATTTTATTGATACAATTTAGATACACATAATGATCACGTTCATCATACAGAATTTGTGCTTGTATGTAATATATCTTGATTCCTTTTGTCCCCATTCCCCTTCCCTCCCTTCAACGCTCTTTCCTCCCTTACATAAAATGCTTTCTTTTCTTTTCATCCTTTTTTCTCATTTTTATGTTTTCCCTTCATTTCTCCTTTGTTTCTCCCTATATACCCTTTGCTTTTGAACAATTTCTTCCTATTTCTTAATTTATTTTACATTATGGTTCTTATTTACACTTTCAGTTTTTCACACGAGGACAATGAGATATTTACACGTGTGTCCAATTTATTTCACTTAAGAGTATGTTCTCAAGGTGCATTCATTTACTTAAAGGTACCTCAAGTTTAGCTTTAAAGCTGAGCAGCAGTCTATTATTTTTATTTTTATTCTGAAAACAAGACAAAACAAAAAGAATAAAAATAATGATACCAAATTTTAAAACAAAATGATAGCCCAAATACCCATCAACAAATTAATGTATAAAAACACATGTGGGATAAATCTTGGGAACCACATGTGTTTTTATTCATTCATTGATCGATGGGCATTTGGGTTGTTTCAACTTAGCTATTACAAATTGTACCACTATAAACATGGGTATCTTTGTGGTATAATGTTTTAATTCTTTTGGGAAGATACCAAGATGAGGAATAGTGGGTCACATGGGATTGGTAGTCCTAATTTTTTTGATGAATCTCTATACTGATTCCCACAGTGGTCACACTCGTTTGCACTCCCAGCAAGAGTGGAGAATGGTTCCCTTTTCCCCACAGCCCCACCGTTGTTATTGATTTATTGATAATAGCCATTCTTTCTGGAGTGACATGGAATCCCAGCATTGTAGTGTAATTTCAAGTCAGGGATTGTTATGTTCCCCATCTTGGCTTTGTTGCCCAGCATTGTTTCTGCTGTTCTAAGTATCTTCTGGTTCTGCATGAATGTGAGGAATGTTTTCTTTTGTTCTGTGAGGTATGCTAATTGTATTTTGCTTGAGATTCTGTTAAATTTGTCTAGTAATTTTGGAAATATGACCATTTTCACTATGTTAGTGCCTCTTACCCATGACAAAGGAATATCTTTCCGTTTTATGATACCCACTTTGATCTCCTTTTTGAGAGTACTACACTTTTCAGTGTAAAGATGTTTTACTTCCTTTGTTAGATTGATTCCCACCTGTTTCTCTCATTTTTGATGCTATAATGGAAGGTGTAGTTTCCACAATTTCTCTCTCAGTGAGTTTCTTATTTGTGTACAAGAATGATATTGATTTTTGAATGTTGACTTTGTTTTTGCTTTCGTTTTGTACTGAGAATTGAACTCACAACCTCATGCTTGCCAAGCAGGCACTGTGCCACTGAGATATATCCCTGACTGAATTTTGACTTTGTATTCAGTTATCTGACTGAATTTGATATTTAATTTAGAAATCATTTGGTTGAGTATTTGGTATTTTCTAGAGTATCATGTCATCTGCAAATAATGATAATTTAACTTTTTGCTTTCCTATCTTTGGTTCCATCCTATTTTGGAACCAGGTGATTCCTTTTATATTTCTTTCATTGTCTGATTGTATTGGTTTGTGTTTTGAATAGGACTGACAATAGTGGACATGCTTTCCTTGTTCCAGATTTTAGAGTGAAAGCTTTCAGTTTTTGACTGTTTAGTATTGTTTTGGTTACTTTTCTCTCATTGTCAAGACAAAATACCTGACACCCAAAGTGAAGCAAGAAAAAGTTTATTTCTTACAGTTTTGGGGGTTTCAGTCCATACTCAGCTGGCTCCAAGGCAGCGTAGCATGGTGGGGCAGCTATTCATGGCCACCACAAACAGCAAGAATGAACATAACAAAAGAGCAAAAACATGCCTTCTTCCGGCCCTTATGTTTATGCTAGCTCCCCACCCCTGGGCGGTTGCAGCACTCACACTGCCAATCCCAGTGCTAGACAATGAACCAATCATAAACACTAGATTCAGCTACCTCCATGATTGTATGAGGCTTGGGGGGGTATCCCAACACAAACCATAACAAGTATCATGTTGGTTGTGGTTTCTTAATAGATGGTTTTGTATCAGATTGAGATAAAGACCTTTCTAGTCCAATTTCTGTAGGACTTTTATCATGAATGAGTGGTAGATTTTGCAATATGCTTTTTTCTGCATTTATTGAGACGATTGTGGACTTTTTCCTTTGGCTCTTGTGATATGGAGTATTACATTTATTGATTTGCATGTATTGAAACATCCCTGCATCTCTTTGATAACTCTTTCTTGTTCATGGTGGATAATTGTAATGGTTGATACATTGTGTCAATTTGAGATGTTTAGAAATTTAACTAAGCAACTCAGCAGGGAGTCAGGGTACTTACTTTGTAAACAGCTTTTGCAAGCAGAAGATACAGAGATGGTGTGAGTGCTGCACCCACCCTAGTGGGTGTTAGCCTGCTTACAATATAAGGGAAGAAAAAATTTCCCCTTTTTGCTCTGGTTGCTTTTGCTGTCTTCAGTCACGTTGAAGTTTTGCCCCTGTGCCATGCCATCCTATTTTGGAACCAGGTGATTATGGACTGAAACCTTCATAAACTGTGAGCTAAATAAACCTTTCTTTCCCAGCAACAAGAGAAAAGTAACCAAAACAATTCCCTTTCTGATGATTTTCTGAATTCTGTTTTCCCGTAGCTTCCCATAGGAAGATTTTTGTGTCTACATTTAATAGGGGTATCAGCCTATGGTTCTCTTTTTCAGTTGTGCCCTTCTTAGGTTTTGGTATGGTAATTCTTGCTTCCAGGAATGACTTTGGAAGTATTGCTTCCATTTCAATTTCATTAAAATGTTTGAGAGATGTGGCATTAAATCTCTCAAAATGTTTTTTTTTTTTTTTTAAGAATTCAGCTGTGAATTCATCATGATCTTAAATTTTCCTTTTTGGTAAGTATTTAATTAAGTTTTTTTATTTTATTGATTGATACTTTTATTTAGAATATTTCTATCTTCTTGATTCACCTTCGGTCATTCATATATATGTAGGAACCTGTCAATTTCTTCTGTTTTCTCCAATTTATTAGAGTGAAGCTCCTTAAAGTAGATATCGATGATTTTCTGAATTTCTGCAGGATCCATTGTAATTTCACTTTTAATTCATAATTACAGAAATTTAAATTTTTTATTTCTTTTTTGATAAGGTTATCTAAGGTTTTGTCATTTCGAGTAATCTTTCTAAGAACCAACTCCTGGATTCATTGATTCTTTTTTTTTTTTTTTTTTTGGCACCAGGGATTGAACTCATAACCTCGCGCCTGCCAGGGAAGGCGCTTAAGGCATTGAGCCAACCTCCCGGCCCTGATTTTTTGAGGCAGGGTCGCACTATGTAGCTCAGGTCGGCCTTACGCTTGCCTTGTAGCCCAAGCCGGCCTCGAACTCACAACGCTCCGCCTACCTCAGCCTCCCGAGTGCTGTGATTAAAGGCGTGCGCCACCACGCCCGGCTGACGATTCATTGATTCTTTGTATTGTTTTCTTAGTTTCCATTGCATTCATTTCTTTTCTTATCTTTATAATTTTCTCACTTGAATGAGCTTTGTGTTTGACTTTTTTCTAGAAGTTTGACATTCAACATTACATTAATTATTTGAGATTGTTATGTTTTCTTATAAATGCCCCTCTTAGGATTGCTTTTATTGCTTTTCATAGGTGCTGGTATGTGGTATCAGCATTATTAAATTATTGTGTATGCTGTTTAATTTCTTCTTTAATCTTGTATGTGACCCATTAGTTGTTCAGTAGGATCTCATTTAATTTACATATGTTTAGGGAGTTTTTGTGTTTTTTTTTTTTGCCCCTGGTTTTCAATTTCATTGCACAGTGGTTAGATAATATGCATAGGATAATTTCAATTCTTTGCATTTATGTAATTATGTTATCTTAGCTGGTATGTGGTCTATTTTGCAGAACATTTCATGTATGGCTAAGAATGTGTATTTTGATGTCTTTTGAGTAACTACTGGCTGTCTACCGTGATTGGACAGGCCTTCCCTCATTTGACTCTGGGACATTGGAAGTGAAGTGACCCTAGGACTGTTCTGCTGTTGGGGTTCCAACCCTAGACTCTTTAAATTAAAATGTCAATCCTGCCTATTGCTTCTCCTCCATGGGAATGTGTGCACAGCACCACTCTATTTCACTCAGCAACCTCTGACTCTTTGGGGCCACTCTGGAACAGTCTCACACTGCTTCCTCAGACTCCATAAGATTCTCCTGCTTTAGGACAGGTCTCCATCTTCCACCGAGAAACAAAGTTTTTATCATCACTTCCCCACATGCCAGCTCAGCCACAAAGCTGCTCTTTCCACATTGCATGATCTCTTATCTGCAGCAGTCATTTCTTCTGTAGGAATCAATCCTATTTTCTGCTTCTCCTTTGTCAGTTCTCTTGTGCCATCCACTCACTTTGGTTTCTCTCCAGGCTGTTGATTTTCAGGCTGCTAGCATTTTGTCCTGGAGAAGCTGTGTTGCTTGCACTCTCCACTCCACCATTTTCTCTCTCCTGTAGCAGTATGTATTGTATCTTAATTCTTTTTTCCCATTTTCCTCCTTTCCCTTAAATCCTTTTCTCCTTTTATAAAACTTAGTTTTAATTGTTTTATGTTTATGCATTTTTATCCCTACTCTGTAGTCATTTCCTCATGTGTTCTTCATACTAGTAATAAATCTACCTACCTACTGGTAACCAGAAAATGACTTTTTAAAAAATTGAAAATAAGAAGGCACAGAGGGAAGGTACAGACCCTGATTTCCAGCTCACACAAGTCAAATCTAGGGGGGATTGAAGTAGAATAAGCCAAAATCCACCCAGTAGAATTTTCTGAAATGGTTGTAGTGGAAGTAACAAAATAGATAAATGAAGTTTTAGGAAAAAAAACTTATAATTTCACAGATAAGTAAAGAGATAATGACCATAATGAAGGACATGGTTAGTGAATCTAGAGTAGGAACAAAGAAGAAGAGCTTAAGAAAGTGATGGTAATTATGAATGCCCCAAATAGGAAATAACTGGATTCCATAAAAGAAACTCAAACATATATATAGAAGATTAAAAATGCTATCAAAAGTATATGCAGCAAAATTAACCAATGTGAGAACACAATATCAGATCTACAAGAAAGATTGAAAGTTATTGGTAATCAAATGAAAGATTTAAAAATAGCAAAGTTGATGGAAACATCAATCCAACAGTTTCTAGATGATGCCAAGAAGAATAACATGAGTGATCAGAATCAATAAAAAAAAGAGAGTTCAAACTATATCAAAAACTTCACAGAAATAATGAAAGATCTTATTTACTCTTTCAGGTTTTTTTTAATGCACAATAGATATTGTGAAAATGAAATGAAATGCTCAAAAGGAAAGAACAACTGGAATAGGGAAGAGGAGTAAAGAAATGGAAATGTGTGTGTGTGTGTGTGTGTGTGTGTGTGTGCATGTGTGTGTGTGTGTAAGTATATATAAAATAGATAACTATACTACTAATCTTTTAGTTCATCAAAGGAACAGTTTGTGTTTTCATTGTTTGATTGCTTGATCATTTTATTCAAGTCTAAATATTGTAATCTGAACGACTGCTTTCAGGATAACAATATGCAATATATTAACTAGTGCTAATTTCCTATTTTTGAAATTTTGTATTATTTTAATCCTTTTCTTGGTTTTAAAATAAAAAATTTAAAAAAGAAAGAATGGCAGAAAACTTTCCAAGAAGAGATAAAGAATTTGATATATAGATAATTAAGGTATACAGAACTCCAATTGGCATGATCAGAAAAAAATACAAGACTTATAATAATCGAGATTCCAGATATTCAACACAAGGACAGAATACTAAAAGCTGTCAAAAAATAGAAACAGATCACCTAAAAGTGAAAGCTCATTGGAATAACAGAAAACTCATCAATCCCTTAAGTCAAGAAGATCTCAGAGTGAAGTATTTCAAACCCTAAAAGAAAACAACATCCAACACAGATGGATATACAACTGCAAACTTATCTTTCAAAATTAATGCAGAAATAGAATACTTCCTTAAGAACATCTGTAGAAATTCATGACCACTGAACTAGCACTACAAAATGCTCTGAAGGATATACTAGCAATAGACAATGAAGGTAAAAATTCCTTTATTCCCAATAGAATGAAAAAACCAGGCAAGGTATGCAATTAACCAGAGAGAAAGAGGGAACCAACAACAGGAAAATATCATGAAAAGGATATGGCAATACATTTCAGTTATAGCTATCAGTGTAAATGGTCTCAATTCACCAATCAAAAGAAACAGATTGTCGGACTGAATCAAGAAACAAAATCCAACAATATCAGATTACAGTGCAGTCAAACTGGAACTCAATGGTGAAAGAAATCACAAAAACTATGTAAATACATGAAAATTAAATAACACCCTCCCAAATAACCAATGGATCACAGATTAAATTAATAGGAAACATAAACAGTTTCTACAACTAAATGATAAGACCATTACAATATATCACAGAACTTAGGGGATGCAATGAAAGTATTCCTATGAGGAAAATGTATAGTGGTGAATTCCCAATTCAGAAAAAACAGAGTGAGCTCAAAAATTAACTTAATGTTTCAAGCTTATAGAAAAATATGAGCAAGTTAAGCCCAAAGTGTGTATGAGAGAGGAAATTATAAATATTGGAGCATAAATTAATTCAATTGAGACTTAGGAAACAATACAAAGAATCAATAAATCAGATTGTTGGTTCTTTGAAGGATCAAGTAAAATAGGCAAACCATTAGATACTTTATTTAAAAAACAGAAAGAAAATACTCAAATCCATGCAATTAGGAATAAGAAGCATGATATCACAAAAGGTCCTTCAGAAATTCAGAAGGTCATCAATACCTACTTCAAGAACATATACTCTTTAATAGGGTGAAAAACTCAGAAGAAATGGGCAGATTCCTTGGTACATATGAATTAACAAAGCTGTATCTAGAAGTTATAAAAGTTTTAAGCCAGTATCATTCAATGAAATAGAAGATTTAACAAAAAACTGCCAACAAAGGTCCATGTCCTGATGGAGTCACTACTTAATTCTACAAGAATCTTAGAGAAGATTGAATGTCACCATTTCTAAAATTCTTTAATGAAATTGAAAGGGAAGCAATATTCCCAACATCTTTCTGAGAAGCAAGCATCAACCCAACACCAAAATCAGAGAAGAATCCAAAAAAACATAGAACTACAGGGATCAGGGTTGTAGCTCAGTGGCACAGCACCTGTCTGGCAAGTGCAAGGTGCTAAGTTTGATTCCTGATACCAAAATAATAATAATAATAATAATAATAATAAGAAGAAGAAGAAGAAGAAAGTAGTGTTAAAAAAACAGAGAACCTCAGGCCAATGTCCCTAATGTACATAGATACTAGGGTCCTCAATAGGATAGTGGCAACTAGAATGCAGCAAGTCTTCAAAAAGATTGTACACTGTGACCAAATAGTGTTCATCTCATGGATGCACGGATGGTTCCACATGCAAAATCAACAAATGTAATATACCACATTAACAGAATCAAGGACAAAAACCACATGACCATCTCAATAGATATAGAAAAGCATTTGACAAAGTCCAATACCCTTTCATGACAGTAACCTTAGAGAAAATTGGAATAGAAGGTCTATCTCAGTCTAATAAAATCCATCTATTATGAACTCACAGCCAAAGTGCTAAACAGTCAAAAACTGGAAACTGTCACCCTAAAAGGAAAAACACAAGAATGTACACTATCATGACCACTATTCAATATTTTTCTGGAATCATTAACCACTGAAATTAGACAAGAAAAGGAAATAAAAGGAATAAAGTTAGGAAAGGAAGAAGTTAAATTATCATTATTTGAAAATGGCATGATACTCTATATAGAAGATCCCAAAAACTGCACCAATAGACTCCTAAATTTAGTAATCAAATTTAGTAGTGTAGCAGAATGTGAAGCCAATGTCAAAAATCAATAGCATTCTTACACACAAATTACAAACTTACTGAGAGAAAAATTAGGGAAACAGCAGCTTTCACAATGGCAACAAGAAAAAATGAAATGCTTAGGAATCAATCTAACAAAGGAAGTGAAAGATCTTTACTTTGAGAATTACAGTACCCTGAAAAACTAGATTGAAGAGGGTATCAGAAGACAGAAAGATATCACCTGTTCTGTGATAGGCAGAATGATTACAATGAAAATGGACATACTTCCAAAAACGTTTACACATATTTAATACAATCTCAATCAAAATACCAATAGTATATCTCACAGAACTAAGGAAAACAATCCTAAAATTCATTTGGGACCAGAATAAACCTAGAATAGTGAAAGCAATCCTGTGCAACAAAGACAACACAGGGAGCATCACAAAACCCAACTTGAAATTACACTATAAAGCTACTGTGATAAAAGCAGCATGATATTGGCAAAAGCAAAACAAAATAAAGCAAAACAGACCCAAGGATCAGTGGAACAGAATTTAAGATACAGAAATAACTCCAAACACATTCAGCTACGTATTTTTTGACAAAGGAGCCAAACACCTTCTCTGAAGAAAAAGAGAGAATCATTAATGAATAGTGCTGGGAAAACTGGCATTCCACGTGCCAAACATTAAAATAAAATCAATATCTCTCACTGTGCACCTAACTAAAATCAAACTTGATCAAAGATCTAAATAGTAAAAAAAAAATGCTGGAAATTAAAATAGGTAAAACCTTTGAGTTTAGGCAAGGACTTTACAAAGAAAACCTGAATCTCACTGGAAATAATACAAAGAATGAATAACTATGATCTAATCCTATTACAATGCTTTTCCACAGCAAAAGAAACCACCAACAGAGTGAAGGGACAACCTATAAAATGGGAAAAAAATTTTACCAGCTCTTCCTCAGACAAAGAACTAATATCTGGAATATATAAAGAACTTTAAAAAGCCAGACCCCTCAAATTTAAAGACCTAATCCAAAAATGGGCATCTAAAACAAATAGATATTTCTCAGGTGAAGAAACACAAAGAACTGGTCATTCAAGTTTTGCAAATTAAAGTAACACTAAGAGTTCATCTCACTCCAGAAAGAATGACTGTCATCAAGAAATCAACCAATAACAAATGCTAGTGAGGCTGTGAGGGAAAAGGAATCTTTCTCTACTATTGGTGGGAGTTGTAAATTTGTGCCACCAATATGCAAATCAGTATGGGGATTCCTCAAAAAACTAAACCTAGAGGTTCCATTTGATCCAGCTACTCCTCCCTTTTTTGGTATCTTCCTGAAAGAGTTAAAAGCATCATACCACAATGATATTTGCACACTCATATTTATAGCAGCACCATTAGGTAAATGAATATACCTTGAGACCATACTTTTAAGTGAAATAAATTAGACACATACGTTTAAATATCACATTGTTTCTCTTTTGTGAGAAACCAAAAGGACAAACAAGGGCCAAAAGGGATGATAAATATTGCGAAGTAAGAAGAAAATGTTCAAATGGGAAGGGCAACAAGGGAGGAGGCAGGAGTAAAGAAAGGAAAGGAAAAGGAAAATGACAATAGAAAGAAACAATGGAAACATTTTGTAAATAAGAAGGGGAAATAGGATTGAAAGGAGAGGAATGGGTAAAAAAATCAAGATGTATTATGTACAAGTACAAATAAAATTAGTGTGCTCACTGTGTATTTCAGAAGTATATTAATAAAATTAACCTTAAAAACAAAAATCAGTAAGGAAAAAGAAGATACATGTAGATTAAACCAAACATCTGCATAAATTAAAATAAAGTGTTGGGGGAAGCTGTTCTGTCAATGCCAGTCTGCATTGTGCACACCTTTGCTCATCCTGGGAGCAGTCATGTTGCAAATTTCCCAAATACCCAAAAGGAACCAACGAGTGTTGCAGAAACAAGTCTCCCAAGACAGACTGTGGGGTCTACTGCCCCCTTTCTCCATAATTGCTTCTTTGAATACTGAGAAAATTGTACAATTTTAGTATGCTTACCAGTTCTCATAAAGATCATGGGAAGCTCACATCATCACTCCCCACAACTGTGGGCAGTGAATGAATAAACAAGTGAACAGTGCCTTCCAGGTTTACCCAGCCTTTCATCCCTGCCCGAGTTGCCAAAAAGAGCACCAGACATACCTGGGTCTCTGTCTGGCAACCTGCATCAGTCCCAGGTCCACTGGAGTAACCACCTGGTGCCTCAAGCTGGCCTCACAATTTCTAGTCTCTGGCACCCAGCATTGGTCATGGGTTCACCTGAGTCTCTGCTTGGTGCCTTGAGCTGTTTGAATCCCCACCCAGTTCCAATTGCCCCTTGCTTTCCCTATGCCATTTGAGTCACCATCTGGCACCATCCTGGGACCACTTGAGTCTTCTCTGAGTTCTTTGCACTCACTTAAGTGTCCACCTGGTACATCAAGTCAGTCTTATACCTTCCAGAATCTCCATCTGGCACGCAGTATTAGTCCTGCACCAGCATGAGTCTCCACCTAGTACCCCAGGCCTAATTTAGTCTCCACCCAGCTCCTCACATCCTCCCTGAATGGGCCTGAGTCTCCATTTGGCAACCTGCATTAGTCTTGGGCTGAAGTGATTCTCTGTTTTGTTCCTTTGGCCCACCCAACTCTCTACCTGGCTCCTCAAGCTGGTCCACATTCATTAGAGACTCTATCTGGCACTTATCACTAGTTCTGGGTCTGTTTGATTCTCTACCTGGCTCCCTATGTCTGCTTGAGTCCCCACACCGTTCCCAAAACATTTCACTCTGTTGCACCACTGGAGTCTCTCTCTCTGGCACCCCACATTGGTCCCAGATACACCTGAGTCTTTTCTGAGTGTGCTGCACCTACCTGACTCTTCACTTGGTGCCTTAAGTGGTTACACACCTACAAGAATCTCTTTCTGGCACCCAACAGTGGTCCTAGGCCTGCCTGAGTCTCTGCCTGGTATCACAAACTGCATGAGCCTCATCGCAATGTTCTGCATTCACCTTGGCCCTGGAATCTCCATCTGGCACCCTGTGTCAGTTCTCAGCCCACCAGTCTCTACTAAGCACGCTGAACCACGAGTCTCTTCTTGGCACCATGAGGTCGTCCCACATCTGTCAGTTTCTTTCCAGCACTGAGCTCTGGTGATGGGCCCTTCTAAGTCTTTGCCTGGAGCCCCAGGTCTCCTTGAGTCTCCACCAAGTTTCCAATACGTTGCACCTTTCCTGCACTTGGTTAGACTATAACTAGCACTCCAGCCCAACTGAGTCTCAAGCCAGTGCCCCACAACCTCCCTATGCAAACCTGAATTTCTGCCTGATTCCACACACCAGTTCTGGATTAACTTCAGTAGCACTCTAAGCATGCCAGAGTCTCAATCAGGCAATGCCCACATCTACTGCTTGAGGGAAAACAATCTCAAAGAGAATGTGAGGGTCAGAGTCAGATTATGTCTGGTAGATTAAAATGATTAAGGTCACATAGATGCATGCGAGCATACCACAAGTAAGTAAAGGAGGAAATCGTGTGGGGCTGCAGGCCATGCAGCACAATGGACCCATGGGATGGCACCAGTGAGCTGTTGGAACATCTGAGCTCCTCACCAGTGGGTTTTTGCTATTTTTCTTTCTTTTTCTTTACATTTTTAACCTCTTTTGCATTTACTCCGTAGTTTGCACTCTCTTTTTCTTTTCCTATTGTTTTTCTCTAGTCTTAGTATTTGCGGCAGTATTACTTGTTTATTTTTTACTTGTTTCTACCACTTTTCATCTGCTCTTTCTCAGTCACTTTACTCTTCTCTTATTTCAGCCTTCTGACACTTTTTAAATTTTTTTTCTCTTCTATATTTTACATATCTCCTCTCTCCCCTACCTTCTTTTCTATTTTACAAGTGCAAATATGTCAAAAGTTTCTGACAACTTTTTAGTTATCCTCAACCCAAAAATGCATCTCCCTCTCCCTACATTCTGCACCCCCAAACAGCTTCTCTAAACCATAACACTAACAATGCATCACCAGTTAAAAAACCTCTAACATAATCTGACCATCTATTGATTTTTTTATCTATTATTATTTTTCCTATCTACTTTTCCTTCTATTGACTCACAGGGCTTTAACACATTCTTCAACTTCTTCCCTTCTCTTTTTCCTATACATCTAAGACTACTAATAACAAAATGGCATAAGTTATAAAGTATATGGCTAAAGAATAGAAATGTAAAAGCAGGGTATATTGCATAGAAGGGACATATAATTGGATTTATGTTGTCATAACCAGTGGTAATTTCCCACTCACAGCACATTATCAGGGCTCAAATAATTTAAATTAAATAACTGAAGGGCTGAATACTGTCTCTTGACCAAAAAAAAAATAGCAAGTATATCATCACAGGACAGAATCTAACTAAAAGATCTTCATATCAACCACAATGTCTCCTCATTCTACTCATTCTACCCTTGGCCTGAAAGGAAAAAATATATTGATATATGCATACACACAGGAACATGGGAAAATAAGGCAATATAAGGATTCCAAGGCCTCTCAACTCAGGTGAGCACCAACAGAGAGGAAATCAAACATGAAGTAAGAGACCCTATTAAGTTGTTTAAAGGAAAAAAAAAGAAACTTGACAACTTCAAAGCAGACATGACACAAAAGTATGTAGAATTATCAAACACAATGACCAGTGTGGATTTGGTAGAAACAAATGAAAAATTGGGAAACAAAAGAAAAACAGTTCAAAGTATAAATGACATTTACTAAAGATATGGAAATCATGAAAAGGTATCAGACAGAAATACTGGACATCAAAAACTATAATATTAATAAATAGCAGTAATGACCAATGTGAAAACAGTGTATTAGAAATTGAGAACAAAAATGGTAAATTATTTTGCAATACCCAGAGAAGCCTCAAAAAAGAGAACAAGAATCACTCATCCAAAAGCTACATGATAACACTAAGAGGGCCAAACTAAGCATAATTGGGCTTAGAGGAAGTAGAAGACAACAGAAATGGGAAAATTGTTTTGGTTTCAGAAATCATAATAGGATATCTCCCCAATATGTGAAAAGAGTTCAACATGTGAATAGGTGAGGCTTCGAAAACACCAAAAAAGTTCATGAAAAAGAAGTTCCCCAAGGCACATCATAATTAAAATGTCATATGTAGAACAACAGCAGCAACAACAATAAAAGCAGAATTTTAAAAGCAGTCAAACCAAACCAAAACAAAACAAAATTCACACATAAACCCATTAGAGTTACATTTGGCTTCTCAACCCAAAATTTAAAGGCCAGAAGAGCTTGCAGTGAACTATTTCATGCTCTAAATGTAAACAACTTTCAATCCAAATTAACATACCTGGCAAAAATTTCCTTCAAAATAGATAGAGAAAGACATTTCATGAAAAGAGTGACTCAAGAGATTTGTAAATACTAAATTAGCACTCCAGAAAATGTTTGAGAATATCCTTGACAGAAATGATGAAACCAACAAGACCAAAAATCTAGATGGAATGAAAACACTCAGCAAGGTTAATGGACAATCAACAATGACACCAACAACTAACAGAAAGAAAGGTCAACAACCAAGAAAGAGTGCAAAGATAATAATTAATCAACACTTCACTAATATCCCTCAATATTAATACCCTCAAATTTTCAATTAAAAGACACAGATTAGCAAACTGGATAAAAAATAGAATCCAATAGTGTGTTGCATTTTATTTTATTTTATTTTATTTTTTTATTTTAAAGATAGTAAAATCCAACAAAACATAACAGACTGAAGTCAATCAAAGCAAAGCAGTAGAACTGGTACAGAACTTCTAAGAAAGATACTATGAAAACAGTAGCTATTATAGTATATCTTGTTATTTTCAGAATAGTTGACCTTTCCAACAGGTATAGAAAAATCAACCCAAACCAAAACAAAACAAAACAAAAACACAATAAAACAAATAAAAAACAGAGTATAAAATAAGGCCAAAAAAATTAATCAGAATAAAGTAAAACAACGAGAACAATATTAGGCTTCAAAGACAAGATAGAAGAGAGTCCCCCATTTTTGCTACATTGCATACTATCATCTTCCAAAGAGATGCTCAGGCTGCCAGCCCCAGGCCTACAAAATGAACAAAACAATACTAGCATTTGGTTGTTTTATGTACCTTAGTTGCTATCAATGTAGCAAGACCTCTGAACGAGCAGGTTGCTTTATAGGGGAGGGGGGAGAGAGCTTTGTCCTTGATTCTTAGCTCGCACGCTGTAGGCATACGGGGATTGGGGGTGCATGTTTCTCTTCTTGGGGTCCACGCCGGTCGTGCAGCCCCCCAGAAGGCAGTCTTACTTGTGTCCTGGTTGGAGGTGCTCAGGTCTGGCTGGGCGGGCTCCCAAGAAGCCCATTTCTTTCTCTTCCTGGGATCCACACTGGTTGCACAGGTCCCCAGAAGGCAGTCTTGTGTCATGGTTGGAGGCACTCAGGCCTGGCTGGGTGGGCTTCCAAGAAGCCCATTTCTTTCTCCTCCTGGGGTCCACGCCCATGTGTTGCATTTTAAAAATTCAGTTAATCAAAGAAGTATTCATAGAACAAAACTTTTGGATATAAAGTAATATTTCATGCACCAGGACCCCAAAACAAGTAAGAGTAACAATTTAAATCTCAATAACATAAACCTCAAACTAAAATCAATCAGAAGAGAAAAAGAAGGTTACTTTACACTGGTGAAGGCAACAATCCAACAAGAAAGAATAATGCTTCTAAATATGTATGCATTAGATACTAAAGCACCCATCTTCATAAAAAAATGCTGCTGAACATAAAAGTTAAAATAAATATCACATGCCACATAGTGCAATATCTCAATATCCACTTTTCCAGAGTTAGATTAACTGAAAAATCAATAAAGAAATATCAATGTTGGCTCCTGTGCTGAGTGGCACAAGCTGAAGGCCTGCACAGGGAACTCCACCTAGCTGTGCAACCTCAGCACCTTGCTTGGAACCTGGTTGGGCCCCACCCAGTGACCCTGAGCGGCAGCAGAACCTCCTGCACTGAGTGGCATGAGCTGAAGGCCTGAACAGCATACTTGATCTAGCTGTTCATCCTTGGTATGCCACTCAGAACCTGGTAGAGTCCCATCCAGCAACCTCAAGCAACTGGGGAGCTTCGAGTGTCACGTGGGCTGTGTTGAAGGTCTTTCCAGCATACTCCCCCCATTTGAGGAGCCTTCAAGTGCCACTAAGGACCTGTAAGTCGTGCCTAAAGACCCCCACTCACTTGAGAAACTCCCTACAGTATGGACAGTTATCCTCAACCCAGGAAGTAGCTGAGACATTACATTTGGCTTCCCCAGGGGAATACAGGAAACTGACAAAATGAAAGAGCAAATTACAATCTCAAATGCCCGGCCCATCCCAAACAAGCCTAGGAGACATAGACATAGAAGAAAGTGCAAGCCATAAACCTAAAACTTCTAAAATAATTGCAACAGAAGTAAAGAAACAACTCCATGAAACTGCAAAGGAAATCTGATCAGAAATAATCTCCCAGGTAAAAAAAATGGTAAATGTAATAAAAGAAATGCTGAAAACATCTAAAGAAGGTGTAGTTAAAAACAATTGAGGAGTACCACAAAAAGATGGAAACATTGAATGAACAATATAAGAAATACAATAGATGAAACAGATTCAAAGATATATCCAGGAAATAAAAAATTCCATAGAAAGCTGGCAAAACCACCTCAACAAATGTGAAGATAGACTTTCAGACCTCGAAGACAAGATTGTACTTAGTAAACAGGAAAGGAAAGCTGTTTTAAAAGTAACAAGGAATCAGGAAATAACAATTCAAGAGTTGCAATATGATGCAAGGAAAAAGAGTATAAGATTGATAGATGTAAACAAAAAAGAAGGTGACAACTCAAATGACACAAAAAGACTATTTACAGAAATGATAGCTGAAATTTTCCCAAACAAGGGAAAGGAAACTGACATACAGATGAGTGAAGCATGTGGAACTCCAATTAGCCATAACCAAAATAAATCTACACCCAGACATAGAATAATCAACATCCCAGAAATTCAGTGTAAGAGCAGAATATTAAAAGCTGTTAGAGAAAAAGACAGATCACTTATAAAGGAAAGCCTATCAGAATCACAGTAGACTTCTCAACACAGACAATCAAGTCAAAAAAAGAATGGAGTGAAGTATTTCAAATCTTAAAGGAAAATGACTTCCAATCCAGAGTGATGTACCTTGCAAAACTGTCATTCAAAATTGAGAGAGAAATAAGATACTTCCAGGATAAAGAACGGCTGAAGAACTTCATCACCACCAAACCAACCCTATGAAGAATACTGAAAGATAATCTAGATAGACATAAAAATAACTATGATTACGAGAACACCAATAGAAAAAAACCACTAAGCAAGGCAACAATTAAACAGAGGGGAAGTGTAAAGAACCAACAGCAGAAAGATAACATGACAAAAAACAAACCAATATATATATATATCAGTTATAACCATTAATGTAAATGGCCTCAATTCACCAATTAAAAGAAACAGATTGGCAGAATGGATCAAGAAACAACATTCAACTATATGCTATATACAAGAAACCCATCTAACCAAAAAGGAAATTCATAGATTGAAAGTCAAAAGATGGGAAAAAATACTTCATGCAACAGCAACACCCCAAAAAAGCAGGTGCATTTTATTTGTAGACTATTCTGTTTGCAGACAATGTGAACTTCAAGCCAAAAATGATCAAGAGAGATAAAGAAGGTCACTACATACTGGTTAGGGGAAAACTTCAAGAGGAAGAGATAACAATCTTAAATATATATGCACCAAATATGGGAGCACCCAGCTATATAAAACAAATACTAATAGAAAAGAAAAATCAAATAAGCAATTTTACAATTATAACAGGAGATCTTAACACCTCATTGACACAAAGAGACAGATCAACTAGACAGAAAATCAGCAAAGAAATAACAGAATTAAATCAAACTTGTGAACAAAAAGACTTAGTAGATGTGTACAGATTGTTCCACCCAACAACATAAGAATATACATTCTTCTCAGCTTCACATGGATCATTCTCTAAAATAGACCACATACTAGCCCACAGAACATGTTAAGTAAGTGTAAAGGAATGAAAATTACCCCATTCATATTATCTGGTCATAGTGCCATGAAACTAAAAATTAATGACAAAATAAACTGCAAAATCTCCATAAATACATGGAAGTTAAATAATACACTCCTGAACAATCAGTGAGTCACAGAGGAAATTAAGCAGTATCTACAAGCAAACAAAAATACAAATACAAGTTACCAGAACCTGTGGGATTCAATGAAAGCAGTCTTTAGAGGGAAATTTACTGTGGTGAATTCCCACATAAGGAGAACAGAATGACCAGAAATAAACAACCTGATGCTACACCACAAACATCTAGAAAAAGAAGATAAAGTCAAGCCCAAACCCAAAAGAAGGGAGGAAATTACAAAGATCAGAGCAGAAATTAATGCAGTAGAGACCAAGAAAACAATGCAAAGAATTAATGACTCAAAAAGTTAGTTCTTTGAAAGAGTAAATAAAATTGATAAGCCCCTAGCCAACAGTATTTTTAAAAGGCAAGAAAAAACTCGAATTCATGCAATAAGGAATGTAAAGGGTGAAATCACTATAGAACCTGTGGAAATACAGATCATCAATACCTACTTTGAAAACATTTACTCTCATAGATTTGATAACACAGAAGAAATGGACAGTTTCCTAAAAACATATAAATTACCAAAACTGGATCAAGAAGAGGTAAAACTGTTGAATAACCCAATTTCAATTAATGAAATTGAAAATGTAATTAGAACCTTACCAACAAAGAAAAGCCCAGGTCCTGATGGGTTCACTGCTGAATTCTACAAGAAGTTCAAGGAAGACTTAATTCTAACACTCCTTAAACTCTTCAATGAAATTGAAAGGGAAGCAATTCCCCTTAACTCATTCCTGGAAACAAGTATTACCCTAAAACCAAAACCAGAGAAAGACACAACCAAAAAAGGCCAATCTCCCTAATAGACATAGATGCAAAAATCCTCAATTAAACACTGGCAAACAGAATGCAGCAAGTCATCAAGAAGATTATACACCACGACCAAGTGAGATTCTTACCAAGAATGAAGGGATGATTCAACATATGCAAATCAATGATGATAATACACAATATCATTAGAGCCAAACATAAGTATAACATGATCATTTCAATAGATATAGAAAAAGCTTTTGATAAAGTCCAACACTCATGCATAAGAACCCTACAGATAATCAAAATAGATGGTCTTTGCCTCAATCTGATAAAAACCATCTATGACAATCCAACAGCCAGCATCATATTAAATAGTCAAAAAATGAAAGCTTTCAACTCTAAAATCAGGAACAAGACAAGGATGTTCATTATCACCACTCCTATTCAATATAGTGTTGGAAACATTAGCCAGAGCAATTAGACAAGAGAAAGAAATAAAAGGAATAAGGGTAGGAAAGGAAGAAGGTAAATTATCATTATTTGAAGATGACATGATACTCTACATATAAGACCCCCAAAACTCTACTGAAAGACTCCTAGATCTACTAACCATATTCAATAATGCAGCTGGATACAAAGCCAACACTCAAAATTCAGTAGCATTCTTGTACATAAACAGCAAACTTACTGAGAGAGAAATAAGAGAAGCCACACCCTTCACAATAGCATCAAAAAAAAAATGAAATACATAGGAATCAATCTAACAAAGGAAGTAAAAGATCTATTTAGTGAAAATTACAATATTCTGAAAAAAGAAATCTATGAGGATCTCAGAAAATGGAAAGACATTCCTTGTTCATAGATAGGAAGAACAAGCATTGTGAAAATGGTCATTCTCCCAAATTTGTTATACAGATATAGTGCAATTCCAATAAAATATCACTACCTTACCTCATAGATCTAGAGGAATCATCCCTAAAATTCATCTGGAACCAGAAGATACCTAGAATAGCAAAGGCAATTCTGGGTAACAAAGGCAAGGCAAGAGGCATCACAATCCCTGACTTGAAGTTATACTACAAAGCTACTGTGATAAAATCAACATGGTACAGGAATAAAAACAGACTTGAAGATCAATGGAATAGATTAGAAGATACAACTACAACTGCAAACACACTCAGCCACTTTATCTTTGACAAAGGGGCCAAACATGTTCACTGGAAGAAAGATAGCCTCTTTAACAAGTGGTGCTGGAAAAACTGGCTTTCCACATGCTGATAACTAAAACCAGACCCATACCTATCACCATGCACTAAAGTAAAGTCAAAATGGATCAAAGATGTAAATATTAAAACAGAAACACTAAATCTTCTGGAAGACGTTGGAGGTAGAAATCTTGACGATATGGGGTAGGCAGAGAATTCAAGAACAAAAATCAAACTGCATGGAAAATACTTCCCAGAACCCACAATTGCGATCTCGTTTTATTAAAAACAATTTGCATGTCAAAAGAAATTTTCAAGAAAGTGAAAAGAAAACTCACGAATTAGGAAAAAAACTTAGCCAACTCTCCCTCAGACAAAGGACTTCTATTTTTTATTTATTTAAGAGAAAATGGACACAGAAAAGAAAAACAAAAAGCAAAAGAGACAAACAAACAACAACAACAAATCCAATACAATAACGTTATAGGTTTACAAAGTGAGATGATTGGAATTTGACAGTGGTTGTAATATTGCATATTATTACCTTCAAAGGGATTGTTTAGATTAACAGATAAAGACATGTAAAATTGATCTAATCATATGAGTATTAACTTTTCTTTTTCAATAACTAATGCATTTAGTAGTATAGTCATTTTAACTATCTTATGTATATCTATACACAAATTTATGTCTTTTTCCTTTTCCCTTCCTTCTTTCCTCCTTTCCCCTTATAATACTTCTTGATATCTTCAAAATAACTGCCCATACCTTCAGGCACAATACAATCAAACAAAATAGTACAGGATAAACCAGTGAAAAACAAAACAATGG
Source organism: Dasyprocta punctata (assembly GCA_004363535.1). Classification (NCBI taxonomy): domain Eukaryota; kingdom Metazoa; phylum Chordata; class Mammalia; order Rodentia; family Dasyproctidae; genus Dasyprocta; species Dasyprocta punctata. Next base: position 13,247 of record RJWM01011141.1, on the reverse strand, counting down.
AAGCAATACACTGATTACTATAATGCTTCGTGTTATCTTGTAAGCATTTGCTTCTATCATCAGTCATAATACAATCAAACAGACCAAAATAGGATAAAATCACTCAAAAAAAAAAACAATGAAAGCAATATAAGGTTTCAAAACAAGGTGATCAGATATCAATAATGGCTACCACAATGTGTTTTGTTATCTTTGAAATAGCTGTCTATGCCATCAAATATAATAAAATTAGGCAAACCAAAATAGAATAAGACCAAACTAAACAACTCAATGAAAGCAGTACAGGACTCAAATCTCAATGATAGATTAACAATGGCCACTGCCTGCCCTTTTTAGATACTTCCTCCCCTTTCATTTTTACGATATGTATTGTGTATTTTGAATCCTACTAACTCTTTAGTTTTTTGTTTTGTTTTGTTTTGTTTTTACTAGGGAGAAAACATGATGCTCACCCATGTGGCTCTGGGCCATTTCAACCATGAACATGATCTTAAGTTGTATCCATTTGCCTAAAAGAGGCTTGAGGTTATTTTTCTTTATAGCTGAGTAGCTTTCCATTAGATAAAAATGCCATATCTTCCTTGTCTACTATGTAGCTAATGGGCAAGCTACCCCCACTTCTTTCTGGTTCCCTGTCACATACAGCATTGTTCTCTCTCCTTTGACTTTCAGTCTATGAACCCCCTTTTGTGTTTAATGTGTTTCTTGTATAAAGGATACTGATGGATCCTGTCTCCTGACCCACTCTGCCTGTGTTTCTTTCCATTGGTGGATTGAGGCCATCTATGTTAATGGTTAAGGCCAACATGCACTGCCTCGTCTCTACCATGCCACTTTCCTATCGTTGGCTGCCCAATTTTCCTCTCTACTCAATTGTCTGCCCTGCTCAGTGATATCCCTCTGCCACTGTTTCTGGAGCTATGGTCTTTTTTATCTCTCTCTAAAATGTCCTTCAGTATTCTTTGTAGGGTTGGCTTGGTGGTCATAAATTTCTTCAGCTGTTCTTTGTCATGGAAGTATCTTGTTTCTCCATTAATTTTGAAAGATAGTTTTGCAGGGTACATCAATCTGGGTTGGAAGCTGTTTTCTTTCAGGACTTGAAATACTTCACTCCAAGCTCTTCTTGACCTGATGGTTTGTGTTGAGAAGTCTGTTGCGATTCTGGTGGGTTTTCCTTTGTAGATGATCTGTTTCTTTTCTCTAGCAGCTTTTAACATTCTGTTCTTGTGTTGAATTTCTGGGATCTTGATTATTATATGTCTGGATGTAGATTTATTTTGGTTATAGTTAACTAGAGTTCTATATTCTTCACTTATCTGAAAGTCACTTTCTTTTCCCATGCTTGGGAAGTTTTCTAAAATTATTTCTGTAAATAGGTTTTTAATTTCATTTGTACTGACCCCTGCTTTTTCACTCACACCTTTTATTTTTAAGTTATGCTTCTTTGGGTTGTCTTGCAGCTGTTGTATTGTTACTTCCAGGTTTCTTGTTATTTTTGAGAGATCTTTCCTTTCATGATCACAAGTTGCTAACCTGTTTTCAAGGTTTGAAAGTCTAATCTTTAGTTTTTTTCAAGTGGTTTGCCAACTTTTGTTGGAGATTTTGATTTCCTGGTTATCTCTTAGAATATGTTTCATGTGTTCTAAATCTTTTTTGTATTGTTAAGTCAAGGTTTCCCTTGTTTTCCTATGCTCCCTTTTTCATCTATGTCTCCTTTAGAGTTGCCTAGCAGTTCTTTTATTATGTTTTTCATTTCTTCTTTTAGTTGAGTTAGTGTTTCTGTTCTAATTTCTTTTATAGCCTCTTGAAGTTGTTTCTTTACTTCAGTTGCCATCACCTCAGAAACTTCAGTTGTGGGACTCCTGATCTCTTCTGCATTTGCATCTCCTGGACTTGTTCTGCTTGAACTGGAGGCCAGAGACTGCCTTTTGCTTCTTTGTCTTGACATATTCCTGGTTCTTCTGGGCAAATGGGTACTGGGGACCCAGGCACTCTTTGTATTGGCTCCAATTTCTCTGAAGTAAGACTGGTTCTTCTAGCCAGTGCTGATTATGGATATCTAATGGTTGCCACTGGGGGTGCTGTTACCACGCTATCCACTGCCTTTCTCCAGCCTGCCTTAGCTCCATGATGGCTGGTGGGGTACACACAGGGGCCAGCCACTGCCTGCGAACCTGGGTCAGTCACCCGTGGACTCTCCACCACCACCCCTGGAGCACACGCAGAGCCGCCATATCCAGACCAAGCTGGTCACCTGCAGGGACCCTCCGAGGTGGCCCCTAGTATATGGTAGGGGGCGAGGCTTAGCCTGAGCAACTCCATGGGTCTGTGCCCAGCTAGGAGTCCCCAGCCCAACTCCAACATGTTTCCCTACTGATCTCCCCCTCACATGGGAGGGTGAGGACCTCCACACTCACAGTTCTCTGGGTCTGGTCCCCCTGTCCACTGCCACTCTCCTCCAATGCTGCCTCTCTCAGCAGAGGCCTCTGGGGTCACTGCCACTGCGGCACCTTGATCATGCATCCCTTGGTTCCAGCAGCTCTTCTCACGCAGTGGGTCTGGCTCCAGGCATAGGTGCTGCCAGCTACCTCCTTCTTTGTTTAAATGTTTCTTTTTAGTCTTTCTGTGGGCTTCAATTCTTGCTTTAGATTCTTCCTGGGTCCAGAGGACCCACTTCCTTCCTTCTTGTCTTCCCCATGTTGCTATATTCCAGCATCTGGATGGTATCTCTCAGGGAGGCTGTTTACTCTGCTGCTTACAGTTCCACCATCTTGTTCCAAGCTCCAGGATGTCTATCCAGAAAATGTAAAGAATTTTAAAAAATCAGACTTCCAAAATCCAAAGGCCCCATCCAAAAATGGACATCTGAGATGAATACACACTTTTCAGATGAAGAAATACAAATGGCTAATAAATATATGAGAAAATGTTCATTATCATTGGTCATTAGAGAAGGGCAAATTAAAACAACACTGAGATTCCATCTCACTCCAGAAAGAATGGCCAGGATCAAGAAAACCACCAATAACGAATGCTGGAGAGGGTGTGGAGAAAAAGGAACTCTCTTGCACTGTTTGTGGGAGTGTAGACTGGTGCAATCACTGTGGAAATCAGTCTGGAGGCCCCCCAAAAATCTGGGATTGGAAGTCCCATTTGACCCAGTTATTCCACTTCTGGACATCTTCCCAGAAGAACTGAAATAGCATACCACAGTGATATATATGCACCCATGTTTATAGCAGCACAATTTGTAATAGCCAAATTTTGGAAACAACCTAAATGCCCATCAACCAAGGAATGGATAAAAAAGATGTAGTGCTTTTATACAATGGAGTACTACTCAGCTATAAAGAAGGATCGCATTAAGACTTTTATAGGTAAATGGATGTGACTGGAGACCATACTCATAAGTGAAATAAATCAAACTCAGACGTGTAAATACCATATTGGTTCCCTAGTGTAACAAACTGAAAGAGCAAATAAGATACAAAATCTTCAATAAATATTGTGAAAAGTTAAGAAACTGCTTAAATGGGAGAAAATAACTCAGGGAAAAGGAGAAAAGGAAGGGGAAAATATATAAATTTATACATGTACACTTAAGATAGCTAAGATGATTAGACTACTAATTCTATTAGTTTTTGGAACAAAACAGTTAACATTCATAGGATTAGATCAATTTTGCATGCTTATATCTGGTAATCTGAGTAACTCTTTTGAAGATAACTATGCAAAATAACTACCTTAGTTATGTTCTTCCCACTTTGTTTTGAAAGTCTATATTGTTATTGTTTTGGTCTCTTTGTTACTGTTATTTATTAGTCTCTTTTGTTTCTTGTTTTTCTTGTATTTTGTTTTGTTTTGTTTTTCTCTCTAATACAGAAAGGACAGATGTACATCTATAGGCTTATACATATGTAGAACTTCTAAATTGTTTACAAAAATTGATTTTATTACGTGTGATAGTATGAACAGCTACTTTGAAGAAAATGAAACATTATGGTAGCCACTTCTGATTTCCTATCATCTTGTTAAGTTCAATAATGATTTTATTCTTGGTTTTGATTGGTTTTCATTTTATATTGTTTGATTTCAATACGTGTGAAGGTATGGATAGCTATTTTGAAGAGAACAAGAAATACGGTAGCCATTGTTGATTTTCCTATTGTCTGGCTTTGAAGCCTTTTAATGCTTTCATTCTTTTGTTTTGATTGGCTTTTATACTATTTTGTTTTGTTTGAACTCATTATGTGAAGATACGGACAACTATTTTGAAGAAAATAACAGACATTATGGTAGCCATTTTTGATTTCCTGTTTTCTTGTTTTGAAATCCTGTGTTGCTTGCATTGTTTTGTTCTAATCTGTTTTGTTTTATTTTATTCTCTTTAAAATAAAAAAAATCAGAGTTGAACCATACCCTTGAATTTATTGATGAAATAAATATCTACAAAGTATTCCACCCTATTACAACAGAGTACCCATTCTTCTCTGTAGTTCATGGAAATTTCCCCCAAATAGATCAACTCTGCTTAAATAAATATAAAATAATCAAAATCACTATATTTACTCTCACACCACTGTGCAATGAAAATAGAATTCAACAGAAATTTTGGAAGTAATTGAAAACTTAATGATACTTTCCTGAACATTCACTGAGTCACAGAAGCAATCAAGGAAGAAATTTTAACATTTCTCTAAGTTAATGACAATGTCTGTACAACACACCATGTTTTAGGACATGATGAAAGCAGTCCTAAAAGGAAATTTCATTGCAATCAATGTTCACATTAGGAAAACAGTGTGAGCTCGAATAAATAATCTTACAAAGAATCCCAAGATAGTCAAGGAAGAAACAACAAGAATTCCAGCCCAAACTAAATTTAAATCACCGCTGCATCATAAAAACTCAGAGGAAAATAAGTCTTGAACAACCATACCTGAATGTGGTAAAAGTTATCTATGACAAAGCAGGAGCCAACATAATATTAAACAGGAAAAAAATGAAAGCATTCCCTCTAAAATTAGGACCAAGACAAGGATTTACACTAGCACCATTTCTGTTAAATATAGTACTTGTAACTTTAGCCAGGGCAATCAGGTTGTAACTTTAGCCAGGGCAATCAGGAAAGAGAAAGAATAAAAGGGATACATACAAGAAAGGTAGAAATCAAATTATCTTTATTTTAAGGTGACATGATACTGTGAAATAATGTAGATAAACGACTCAAAGAAGTCCACCAATAACTCTTAGAACTGACAACAGATTTCAGCAAAATACCAGGAAACAAAATCAACAAATAAAAATCATTAGCATTTGTGTGCATCAAAACTGAACTCAATGAAAAAGATATTATGAAAAAATTCCATTCACATTAGCATCAAAAAATTAAGTACCTAAAATGTTAACGTTATCACGGAAGGGATAGACCTCTCCAACAAACAATTTAGCACTCTAAAAAGGAGTTTAAAGGAGACATCAGAAGATGAAAATATGTACACTGCTCCTGGATATGCAGAAGCAATGTTGTCAAAATAACTGTACTAATAAACTCTTACACAGATTCAATACAATTATAATCACAATGCCTACAGTATTCCTCACAGAACTGTAGTAATGAATCCTAAAATGAATACAGAACCAGAAGAGACAGATAAAAACAAAAGCAGTCTTAAGCAACAAGAGCAAAGCAGGAGGCATCACAATACCTAATTTCAAATTATACTACAAAGCAATAGTGATAATAATGGTATGACACTGGCACAAAAATAGGCATGTGATTCAATATAACAGAATAAAAACACAGAAACATCCCCAGTCATATTAATCCATTTGACCTTTGAAAAACAGGCAAAAAACAAATATTGGAGGAAAAATAGCTTTCTTGTCAAATGTTGCTGGAAAAACTGGCTATTTATTTGCATAATATTGAAGCCAGACCATATTTTCATCATGTACTAACCTAAAATAAAAATTGATCAAATATCTAAACTTTAAAACAGAAACGTTAGAGCTAGTGGAAGGTAAAACAGGTAAAACACTTGAAACCATAGACATAGGTAAGGACTTTCTAAGCAGAAATCCAACTGCAAAAGAAATAGCAACAAGAATCAACAGATGAGATTATATCAAATTAAAAGTGTTCTGCATAGTAAAGGAACCATTTAGTAGAGTGCAGAGACAACCTAAAGAAAGAGAAAAATTTTTTGCCAGTTCTTCCTCTGAAAAAGGACTAATATCTAGAATACATAAATAACTCAAATAATTAGATCAACCAAAATAAAAAGACCTAACAAAGAAATGAACAAGTGAAATTCATAGACACTTCTAAGAAAAAGAAGTAGAAAAGACCAGCAAGTATATGAAAAAACTTCGAAAATCTTTGATTATTAGAGAAATGCAGATTAAAAGGACACCAAAGACCTTCCACGAAGATGGTGCAGCAGTAAGCACCAATAAATCATCTGCTCAAAGAGTTGGAATCTAGACCCTGGAAAATAACAACTCAGGAAAGAAAAGAAGGAGCAAAGTGAATCCCTGGGACTCAGTGAGAATCTGAAGGAAAATTTGGAGCCTACAAGAAACTGCAGAAACGGACCACCATGCAGAAAATGGAACAATCTACACTTTCTCCCTGGCTCCAGACTCGTGGGAAGAAAAGGGAAGACCAAATCCATAGAGACACAGTGAAAACAGGGCCTACAAAGAGAAATGCACCAGTGGAATGGATTAGTGGATGTTGAGCACTATCATAGTTAGTGAGTGACTCCAACCCAAGTATCTGCCATATCCCCTGGAGGGAGTGCTGTGAGGAGATGCTGGCCAAAGGAATAATTGAACCTGAGTATGGTAGTGAAGGAAACTTGAGGAACAAAAGTTCCCATGCTCCTAAAATGCATGGTTAGAGTATAGAGCAGAATCTTCAAGGTAATAGCACAATTGAGGGCAAGGTATGGTGAGGGATGTTTCACTTTGACATTGTGTCTCCTTTATCCCAGTATGATTGCCTAATATAGGGCAACATGTATCACGTAACAAATCATCCCTTTCCAGCCTTGCTCCCCACCCCGCCAAAAATAAAAAAAAAAAAACCACTATAAAATATGTTGCAAAATGCTTGTCTTCTACATCTTTATTCTCATGTCCTTGAGTCACAAATAAATACCCAGAAAGGTCTAAATTGTTGGTGTTTACCTGAGGCTTCCTTATGCCCAAGAAGACCCTCTGAGATCTCAATGATTGAAATAAATCTGTCATCTAAGTAATCTTCATAATCTGTGCATCTAATTTGGTTACTGTGACAGAGTGCCTGGTAAGACACCATTTTAGGGAGGTGCCAACTGAACCTGGAACTCAGAGCAGCCACATGTTGATTTAATATCAGGGCTCCCAGTGTTAAAGCCCCACAGTGATTGGGTGAGGACAACCACAGGAGACATCTATTGTCAGGGGACTGGGGTCAGGCTAATAAGGAACACCCAGAAAGTTATAAACTAAACAACTCAGGTCCCACTCTCATGATCAGAGACTAGATTCAACCTCAATTTCTGTGGATTTGGAAGTCCTAAATAGACAGACTGCCCTAATCCTACTGCCATGTAGATGGATTTATTCAGCATGGATCTGGCTCTGATTACTTCCCCCATCTACAAGCAAGAGAAGAGTCACAACTTCCATTGGACACTGTCACAAAACTGTACACTCCCAAAAGATAGCCATAGGCTTGAAATCACAAAGAAATTTCTAGTATTTTTTGGTCTTTTAAAAACTTCTTTGTTGATTTTGTTTTTTATTGCATTTTTATTTGATCAGATGAACATTGCTTTTTGTCTTTTTGAATTGTTTTCCTCTTGTTTTTATTTTCTTCTTCTTTACTTACTTCTGTCTTCTTCACCAGTTTCCTGAAGCTTGGATAATCTTTCTTTGTCCTTCAGTTTTACATTCAAACTTTTGTTCTTCTTTCATTTTTCTATTTGTTTCTTTTAAATTTTCTCCCTTTAGAGTAAAATCACTCTATTGAGTGGATTTTTACTGAATGTGATTTTCTGACTTGTCTTAGATTATGATATATAACTATACTCATACCTATTGTTGCAGATGGTAAATTATTAGTTATCAGTTTCTCAAATTTTGGGTCTGTGCTAAATGCTATTGCTATTTGTGAGTATACTACTTTAGCCAAGGTGAAATAGTTGTTGTGATCAATTGGTCTTCCTTGTATGTTCATACCTAGATTTTCTGGGGAGTCATAAAAATGCTAAAGCCTAATACCAAAGAACTGGGTGCTAAACCAAACAGGTTACAACCTTTCATCCCTGATAAACAGAAGAAGCAAGATCAGGGCTCAAACACCAAAGGCATCTTCAAAAATTAGTCATTTCCTTTAGAGGTCTCAATACTAGTATAAAACTACCTACCAAGGCAATTTACAAACCTCAATGTAGAGAATGAACAAAAAATAATAAAAATGAGAACAGATGAAATTATGGTTCAACCCAACACACAAACTTGCCAAAGGTAAATCCAGAAGGCATTTAGGAAGAAGAAATAAAAAATCACTCAACTGTAATTTCTGAAATGATAGTAGAAGTAACAAAATGAAGGAATAAGTCTCTTGACAAAACCACAGCAGAAATACTTTAAAATACGATTATCATAATGAAGAAAACAGCTAATGAATCTTAGAGTAGATACAGATAAAAATAAAGGGTCTTAGGAAACACAAGGAAACAAAGAATGCTGAACATAGGAAGAATTGGATTCCATAAAATAGCTTCAAACAGGTATCCAGGAGATTAAAAATTACATTGAAAGTATATGAAGCAGAAACAACGAATGTGAAGATAGAATATAAACTCTGGGAGAATGGTTGAAGTAAGTGATCATCATATAAACATTGAAAAATAAAGCAGCTGCTAGCTGATACAAAGAAGGAGAATATAAGATTAATTGGAATCAATACAAAATTTCACAAAGGATATGAAAACTTGTTCACAGAAGTAATAGCAGAAAACTTTCCAAACATGGAAAAACAATTTAACATACAGTAAAGATGAGTGAGGCATATAGAACTGCCAATAACCATGATCAGAAAAAAAATATACCGAGGCATATAGTATTCAAGTTTCCAGAAATTCAACACAAAAACAGAATATTAGAAGTGGTGAGAGAAAAGAAACAAATCACATATAAAGGAAAACCAATCAGAATTACAGCAGAATTCTTAATGCAAAGCCTTAAGTCAAGCAGATATTAGGGCAAATTATTCAAAGTCCTAAAAGAAAACCTCCAACCCAGATTGTGGGCTCCTGTAAAGTTATCTTTCAAAGTTGATGGAGAAAGTTGGACATGGTGGCACATGCCTGTAATACCAACACTTGGGAGACTGATGCAGCAGGATCACCATGAATTCAAGGCCAGCCTGGGCTACATAGTGAGCTCCAGGCCAGCCTGAATTACATATCAAGACTCTGTCTCAAAAACAAAAAATTATTGATGGAGAAATAAGACATCTTCATGACAAAGAATGCCTGGAGAAATTCATGACCACCAAACTAATACTCCAAATGTTCCTTAAGAAAAATGTAGAAAAAGAGAATTAAGACATCAGTGCCAAGAATCCCAAAACAATGAATCTGCCAAGCAAGTCATACAATTAAATAGAAGGGAAAGAAAATGAATAAACAACAGAAAAAATAATGCAGAGACAAGGAAAAGTCAGTACCTGTCAGTTATAAACATCCATGTGAATTAATAGCCTCAATTCACCAATTAAAATAAACAAATTGGTGGAATAGATCAAGAAACAGGATCCAATAATATGATGAATACAAGATACATTTTTGACTCATAAATATCCTCATGGTCTGAAAGCCAGTGAATGGAAAACAATACTCCATGCAATACGAAAAAAAGCAGGAGTAGCTATTTTAATTGAAGATAAAATGAATTTCAAGTCAAGACTAATCAAAAGAGACAAAGAAGGTCACTATATACTTATTAAGAGACCAATCCAAGAAGAAGAGATGTAACAATCATAAATATATAAGCACCAAGTAATGTCAAATCCAACCATATAAAACAAACACTAATGGGTATGAAAAATTGGAAAAGCAGTAATATGATTGTACTGTGGGACTTGAACACCCAGTATCACAAGTATACAAATCAACTAGACTAAACATCATCAAAGAAATATCACAGTTGAACCAAACCTCTGAACAAATGGATTTAGTAGAGATCTTCAGAGTGTTCCACCCACCAACAACAGAGTACACATTCTTCTTAGCAGCACGTGGGATATTCTCCAAAATAGGCCATATATAGTATAGGTTCACGCTTAAGTAAATAAAAAGGAAATGAAATTATACTATACATATTATTAGATCAGAGTGCAATGAAATTGAAAATCAAAGGCGAAATAAACCACAAAATCTACATAAGCAAATAGAAATTAAAAAATACTCTTTTGAACAACCAATGAGTCATGGATACAATTAAAGAAAAAATTATGCCACTGAACAATAATGCCAAGACAACATATCAGAACTTGTGGGGTACAATGAAAGTTTATAGCAGTAAATTCCCACATTAGAAAAAAAATAGAGCAAGCTCAAATTAAAAACCTAATTGAACCTCTTGGTTCTAGAAAAAGAAGAACAAAATAAACCCAAAGCCCATATGAGGAAGGAAATATTGAATATTGGAGCAGAAATTAATTGAATTAAGTCTAAGACAACAACACAAAGAATCAATGAATCAAGGAATTGGTTCTTCGAAAGGTTATATAAAATAGACAAATCCATAGTCTTCCTTATCAAAACAATGGAAGAAAAGGCCCCAATCCATGCAATTAGGAATGAAAATGACTAAATCACAACAGACCTACGGAAGTCCAGAATATCATAAATACCTATTTTGGAGCCCATACTCAAATAAGAGGGAAAATTCAGAAGAAATAGATAGATTCCTAGATAAATGAATTACCAAACCTGAATCAAGAAGATATAAAATTTTAAACAATTCATTATCAATAAAATTGAAGAAATAATAACAATAATAATAATAAAACTACCAACAAAACAATCCCAGGTCTTAAGATATTTACTGCTGAATTCTGCAAGAACTTTAGAAAAATCTAATGCCACTACTCCTCAAAATCTTTAATGAATTTGAAAGGGAGGGAATAATTTCAAAGTCACTACTGGAAGAAAGCACTATCCTGAGACCAAAAGTAGGCGAACACCAAACCCAAAAAGAACTACAGGTTAATCTTTTCAGTGAACATAGGTGTAAGAATCTTCAATAAAATACTGGAAAACAAAATACAGCATATTATCAAAAAGATTAAACATCATGACCACGTAGGATTCATCCCAAGGACTCAGGAATGATTCCACATATACAAATCAATAAATGTAAATCACTACATTAGCAGAACCAAGGACAAAACCAAACCACACAATCATCTCCATCGATGCAGAAAAAATATTTATTAGGGTCCAATACCCATTTAGGATGAAAAAATCCTAAAGAAAATTGGAATAAAATGTCCTTATCTCAATGTGCTAAAAGAAAACTATGACAACTTCACAGCAAACATCATAATAAATGGTCAAAAACTGAACGCTTTCACTCTTAAGTCATGAAGAAGACAAGGATGCCCACTCTCACCAATTGTACAGAACAATTAGAAAAGAGAAAGAAATAAAAATGATATATATAGGAAAGGAAAATTTAAGTTATGATTATTTGCAGATGACATGACACTCTACATAGAAGACCCAAAAATTCCACAAAACTCCTAGTTTAAATATTCAAATTTGACAGAATGGCAAGATACAAAGTCAACACTCAAAAGTCAGTAGCATTCCTGTAAGTAAATAACACTCAGTGAAAGAGAAACTAGGGAAACAACAAATTTCACAATAGCATCAGAAAAATTCAATACATATGAATCAATCTAATAAATCAAGTATTAGGGTTTGTGTCTGTGTGTCCCCCCACAGTCTCATGTGGTCATGGGGCAGTAGGTTTTACAGAGTCAGCTGAATGTAGAGTTTGTGATTGGTTCATGGTTCAATGATAGGATTATGCACATGAGTGCTAAACCTGCCTGAGGTTGGGTCCCCTGCATACAATATAAGGGACAAAATGAGTCTTCTCTCCCCCTCTTGGTTCTTTTGCCTGATTTCTGCCACCATGAATGGTTGCCCCCTTTTCCATGCCATGCTACCTTGGAACACACTGATAATGGATTGAAACCTCCACAAACTGTGAACTATATAAACCTTTTTCTCTTTAACTTTGGGTGTTTGGCATTTTGTCTCAGCAATGAGAAATGTAACTAAAACAGAAAGTGCAATACTTTTACATTGAATACTGTAGTATTCTGAAAAAGGAGATTGAAGAGGATATCAGAAAATGGAAAGCTATCCCTTGTCCTTGGGTAGGCAGAACCAACATATTGATAATTCCAAAACTATAATACAGAATTAATGCAATCCCATCAAAATAACAACAGCATACCTCACAGAATTAGACAAAACAAACCTAAAATTCATATTGAACTAGAATAGACCTAGAATAGCAAAAACAATGCTGATCAACATGGGTAAGGCAGTGGAAATCACAATCCCTGATTTGAAGCTATACTACAAAACTACAGTGATTAAAAAAAAAAAGCATAGTACTGGTAAAAAAGAAAAACTCCAAAATCAGTGGAACATATTAAAGAAAAAATAACTCCAAGCACATTCAGTACCTTATCAGTGAAGGAGCCAAAAAGCTTCACTGGAAGAAAAATAACCTCTTTAATTAATAGTGTTGTGAAAATTTGCTTTCTGTATGCCCAAAATTAAACCTAGACACATGCCTCACCCCATGTACTAAACCCAAATAGAAGTGGATCAAAGATCTAAGTATTTAAAAAGAAATAATCTGCTGAAAGATAGATTAGGTAAAACTCCTGAAGACATAGGTGAAGGCTATGAGTTTATGGAAAAACCTCACTTGCACAGGAAATATTACAAAGAATCAACAGCTAGGATCACTTCAAACTACAAAGCTGTTTCACAGCAAAACAAATGACAAGAGACTGAAGAGGCAACCCATTGAATGAGAAAATAATTTTACCAGCAAATTCTGAGACAAAGGATGACAGCTGCATCTCAGTTCATAGACTTAATTTTTTCTACATTTCTGGAAAATTTGACCACTTTTGTGTTTGTGTGGGAATGATGTCTGTG
>RJWM01011140.1:0-60826 GCA_004363535.1 Dasyprocta punctata | reverse complement strand
AAAAAAAAAAAAAAAAAAAAAAAAAAAAAAAAAAAGAAAAAGGGGAAAGATTTCATACAACCTAAGAATTATCCTGATAGAGATTAATAATTGATCACAAAGGGGCTTGGAAACATGAAGTTCTGTGTAGCAGCTCACAGAATCACAAACTAGAACTTGCAAAATATGAAGAAGAGTACATTCCTGCCTCGTACAGAGAGTACCTGTCTTCCTAAAACATGAAGAGACATTAGTAGGTGGAATAAAAGATTGCACTGACATCTTGTTCTATATCACACCGTAATTACTCTGAAATTACTGCCTTCCAAAGTCCCACTCACAGTAAGTACTTGCTAAGTGTTATCGAATCCAATTTATTCAGGATTCCCAGGGTCAAGTATTCAGTACAAAAATGTATTTTAACACACTTATAACAATGATAAAGCACTTCAAGGATTCTTGTTTCCTTTGAATCTTCCTATTACCACCAATTATCTGGGCTAGTTAGGTGCTTTTTTTTTTTTATCGCCTGACTCACCATTTTGAAGCAAGACCAGTTTTTTTCTTGAACTGCATATTCTTTTCTCTTTCTTGTCCTAATATCATGATATTCTTGAATCTAACCTAACCTCCTGTCAATGAAAAGGAAAAATTCTCTCAATGCAAGGTGTGCCTGAACAGAAGTTCATGACTTCCTCTTGTGAAAGAAAAATTTTTAAATGGCCAAGCAAAGTCACAGTTCTTCATGGGCAATCCTCCCCCTCCCCCAAGTCCTTGGTAGTAGGGAGTGAGTTCACCAAAAGAAAACTGAATGCCTTGGTGTGATTGGTGATAAACTTGACTCTGCATGCTCCGCGGTGATCTCATTTGATGTTCAAGTTAGCCATGGGCTTGGGAATAAGCCTGACAATATCTACCTAGCACCTGGCTCTTTTAAACAGGACCACAGATTGGAGTCCAGTCAGAAGTTGCATCTCCTGTGAAACCAATGACAAAATTAACCTGTTACCATAGTACACAAGGCAAGCTCTTTCTGGGTTCAGTTTCTGTTCCATAGTGTTTCTATCTTCAGAATGATGCTTGATTCTATAATTCCTCTTCTCCGAGTGTCTCTAAATGGACCTGTCCATTCTTGGCCCAGTTCAGAACTGTCTTTGTTGTTTTTCTTCTTTGATCATCAATATATTATCCATAGTCTCCCTCCTACCATGAGTCTGTGAGGTGCTCATGGACCGTGAGTGATGCTGCCTGACTTTGACAGCGCTCAGTCCATTGCCTCTGTCCTTATACCTTTCCAGTGAAAGGCAATCAGCCTAGATGCTTCTGTTAGGCCTTCATAAAATTCCCCACTACAGTGTATGCCTTCTGAACCTATCTAGCCAACCTACCTAATATTCATGCTAGAAGATTGCCACTCCACAAGTTATTAGTCAAAGGTACCTCGATTTCTTTAGGACTCACTGTCAGCTGATTGATACAGGATGCATTAGAACTTAATAGGTCACGAGTTATGTGAGCAAAGATATTTCCAAAGAACATGTCAAAGCTTCCAAAATACTATCCTATACTAAACTCAATAGGTGGATAACTTCTCTTTTTGGATTCAAGACAGAAATGAGATACACTAACCAGAAGTTGAAAGGTGAGGAAGAAGAATTCAACAAAGGTAACATTCATCAATTTCCATTGTGTAAATACTCACACCAAACTACCATGAAGTTGATCAACTTTCCAAATTTCCAAAACAAATCAGATTTTCCCAGTTGATTTAAGCAGGTTCCAGAATACTCCTGAATCTGACTGTCCTCCTCTTTGTGAATTACCATCTGAACACAGGACTTTGAGGATTATACATTGGAACACTACTGTTTTTGTTATTGCTTTGTAATTTGTTTATTTGATTTCCCATAATCATTTCTCCCAGTCTCACTGATATATAAAATGTAAGTAAATTTCTTCATGGCTGACATATGGGTATGAATTCTGCCACATGAAAGAAGAGAAAGTCTGGTGGTTATACTCTTCCATTGAAATCCAATTCTATCTAGCATAGGACCAGATGAAAAGAAACAAACAGCTCATAAACAGAGACTGGGAAATACGGTAATATTTTGAATTATAAATGTTTTTCAAAGCTTCTGTTTTGTCCATCTTAAACCATTAAAATGTCCTAAGATTCTTTGGGTCAAGAAGTTATTGTATTACAATACTTTAGGATACAGAAGAACCTCAATGTGGCATAATGACTAAAATAAGGGGATAGAGTGAGGAAATGAAGGTATACACCATAAATTTTATGGTCCTTAAGTGTATGAGGTGCTAGTGCCCACATCCCTACAGTTCTGGCTATTGTATTTTAGAAGAACATTGATAAATGGGACAACACCTGAGAAAGACAATAAATATGGGACACATTTCTGGATTGTTTATAATGAACACTGCACTTCACATATGGACTTACGAGGTCAGTCTTACTCAATTCTTTCCACTTCTCTGAGGAAAATAATAATAGAGAATTTTGACTAATAACTTGTCCTCTGCCGTGTATCAGATTAAATGGTGAAACTGAGATGTAAAACCACACAGTCTGATTGCATAAATTGTGCTCTTAATCACTGGATAGTATTCAAGCCATGTTTTGTCTGAATATAGACCAACTAGAAATATGTTAAATGTTTCAAGTTGTAAAGGCTCCATCTAAATTAAGGAATTGCATTTATGGGCATCCTCAGAAGCAAACACTTGGACAAGAGAGTAGAAAATACAGAAGGGGTGACCAGGAGAAAACAGTAGGTTTGACTCTCTTTTAGCATGACACCAAAGAAAGTGGAGTTCTTTATTTTTTCATCAAAAGATGCACAAAGACTGTATTACAGATTTGGATTACTTCTAGAAAGATTGTGAACTCATTAGTGTTGTTAAGATTAGATACTTCCCTGTGCTTTCCAATGTGGAAGCCACTATCTACATATAGCTACTTAGATTAAACTTGAAATTCAGATCCTCAGTCACATTAATCACATTTCACTTGCTCAGTAACCACATGTGACTAGTTGGATATGCAGACATATAGACAATTTCCAATCTCACAAAAATTTCTACTGGAGTGCGTGCTCTAAATTATAAAATCTTCCCTTTAGAATTAATTCTCTGCTTTCAAGAAAACTAAGAAGAATAATTAGCTTGATTTCATAGATGAGGAAAAAGAGGATGGGAAGTTTTTTTCTAGCCTAAGTGTTGCCATACCATGATCCTATATACCTACTGCATGTCTTTCTGCACACTACCAAATGCTTCTTTCCACTGCTGCAGCTCATAAGGCTGTAGGGTGCATGCCCAGGCTCCCTTGGCCATTTCCAATGCTTCCTCTTTGTGAGCACAGAATTTGGCAATATACTGCTTGGTGTGTAGATAATTACCATCCATTCTTGCCTTCAAGTAAATCTGTTCACAGAGCATTTCCTGAGATCTTTGAAAGCCTTTGGGCCACAACGCTTTGTGGGCAAAGAGAAGAATTACAGTGGTTGGGAAGAAGATAAATTGTGATGTCAGCTTGATTACAGGGCTGGTTTCTGCTCTGTCCAAACTTTGGCATAAAGAGCCTTCCCGCAGGAAATCCTTTTATAGACTACCTAGTACAGCGCCATCTGTTGAGAAGTGAGGGCGTAGCAAAGGAAGCTCTGTAGGAGAATTTGCAGTTAGCTTGTTGACACGGTGCAGGTCCCTGTTGAAACCGCTGTTCTTGGAAGGTTCCCTCAAATAGGGGTAATTAGAATTTTTTCATCTCAACACTCAAATAACTGATTTAAGAGGAAAAGCATTCACCTGAATATGCGATGTGTCTTCTGGCTGCTCAATAAATCCACACTGATCTGTTACTTACTGATTGCCATTTTAGAGGGTTCTGACCTTTATTTATAGCGTTTTAACAAGAAATAAGTCAGAAAGAACTACTTTAGGGTTGTGCATGCTTTAATTTTGGATAGTTTATGGTAAGGAACCCTCATGGAGCCTCCTCTGTGCCACTACTAAGGTAGGTATTTCTAATTAATTATCCCACTTAATTTGCACAGTGATAATGCAAGTTAAGTAGTATCATCATTTTAACTTTATAAGCAAAGAGGTTGAGGTAGAATAGGCAGTGGAGCTAAAAGTTAATCCCTAACCTTCAGATCTGAAGTCCAGAGCTCTTTCTACTAATATACAGTATAATTACCACTGAGGTGGAAGGTTGTGAAACATTTTAATTCAAATGCCCCAAAGTATTGTCTTCAATTAAAAGACCATTCAAAAACCATAAATGTCTAAGTTTGTCATTCTACCTATGTTTGCATATGACATTTCTATTTAAAGATATGTTCTCCCTTTGCTCATAATTCAGTGTGAAATTATTACTTCCAAAATCATTTCCTTACCTCTCAAGAAAGCCATTTGGTGAAGTCCCACAACTCAAGAGTTATGAAGGACTACAGAATAGATCCATGCAACTTCAGGGTTTATTGATAATGCCCTTACTATATCACTAATTAGTTTTCATGGTTCAGGTCTAATTAATGTGTGTATCATGAAGAGTTTTGCTTGATATTTTTTCTGAGGAATAAATTTCTTATATCATTAGTGCTCCTTTATTACAATATGTCAATATTTTTGACTAGGAGAACCTCCAGGGTTCAAATATGAGATCTGAGTTTGAGGTATTTAAACGGATTAGCTTTTTTAAAAAAGTTCAATTTAAAACCTTTTTCTTTTTCTTTTTTTTTTTTTTTGCAGCACTGGGGATTGAACTCACAACCTTGTGCTTGCCAGGGCAGGTGCTGAAGCTGCTGAGCCAAACTCCCCAGCCCTTAAAACCTTTTTCTTTAAAAAGTGATCTATGTATTTTAGAGCCCTGACACAGTTATAAAGTCAAATCTATATTTCTGATTACATTCAGCATCTCTTTCATAACTGTAGTGACTCTTAATCATTAAGAAATACCTCAAACCACAAGTCAACTGCACTCTGTTGCTGTCATCTAAATTACTATCAGAAACATAGAGTAATTGGGGGAACTCCATCACAAGTCATTATAATAGGTTATTCAATTTGATGAACAATAGTGCTCTGACCTTGTATCATATTTATATTTCAAGGAGTGGACATACTCCACAGTATTTACTTAAAACCTAAAAGTTGCTTATCCCTAGTACAGACAGACTATGAAAGCTTCAAAGAGTGCCTTCCTTTGGGCTGGACATAATCAGTAGTAACAGGTATTCTGAAGAGTGAGGAGGAATTCATTTTAAATGAATAGACCTTAGAGTTTATCTGTTTAAATTGCAAACATTTTGCTTTTTTAAAGTTTATTTCTAAAATATCTGACATATTTCTTTGCCTGAGAAAACAGTGACTTGTAAAAATACATATCCTTGTCTTCACGAGCTAGAGTAACTGTTAAGAACATCAAATAATCTCCACACGGGTGACACATGTATATTTTTAAAGGCTGTAAACTTAGGAGTTGTGACTTTTACTTGTGATATGTCAACCTGACTGGGTTAAGAAACACCCAGCAGTTCCACAAAGCATAGTTCTGGGTGTTTCTGTGGGGCATTTCTTGCGATGACTGGCACGTAGGCCAGCAAACCAGATGGGGAAGATCTACTTTGATGGAGGCTGGCATTGACCAATAGGCTTGCAATCTGGATGGAATGAAAAAGGGGGAGAAGGAAGCTGGTGTGTTTTTGAGGAACTCCAGCCTGCTTAAGTGGGTGCATCTTTTGCTGCTATCATCTTTGCACGTCAGTCTCCAGTTTCTTTAACTGTCCCATACAGACTAACACTAGTAACTCTCCAGTGACCTCCCAGGCCTTAAACTTTGACCTGGTGCTACACCCTTGACCCCTCTTACTCTGCAGCTTCCACTTTCTTGGGCTGAGCAGCTACTGTACCATCTCACTCTCCAGCATGAAGGTGACCATTATGGGCTCTCCTGTACCATATTCTGTAATCATTAGATACATATCTTTTTCTGGTGATTTTATGGCTATAGGGAATTTTAACTAATGCAGGAGCCAAATAGATGTGTATTTAAATTTTTGTTTTCTCATTTAGGAAGATTTGGGGCACACAAAAATTCAAGTGCCTTACAACAAAGACTATTTTTATTTCTCACCAAGATATTGGGAAAGTGGTTTCAAAGTTAGTCAAAGTTTCACTTCAGGAAGTCATCGCAGACCTACGTGTATGTTTATGACTTTTTTCTTTGATATCTTTAGTGTTCTGGATTAGTTCTCAGCCTATGAGTGGACACTGAAGTCCTTATACGTGTCACAGTTAACCACATTGACACCCAGGAAAAGGAGAGACCATCTTTTCTTTGGGTCTCTTTCTGAACGGAACAACCTTCCCAAAAGCTTCGAAAGCAGCCCACTCCTTGTATCTTGTTTAGAATTGGGTTACATGGCTGTCCCTTAGCCAAGCACTGGCAAACAGCTGGAATGACAGGATTTGTTTAGAGCAATCCAGATTCATATCCTGGAATGGGAGCACCTGTCATTGTGGGGGAGGCTGAGCAAAACTGGAGCTGCACTAAGAAAAAGAAAGCTGATGTGGGAAACAAAGAACTGTAGCTCCCTCATTTTGAGATTTTAGCCATGTTCTCTTGTGTCTTTAAATTTTAATTTCCAAATAGAAAATTGAAATAATACCTGAGTCTCATAGAAGTGGGAGAATTAGATAAGGTGAAGTTTTTCCCAGTGCCTAAAACAGAGAATTGTGGGTAGTTTGATATGTTTGATTGAATCTGTACTGTGCTTCCCTATTAATGCTGCTTCTGCTTACTCCTTTATGAAATTTACTATTCTGTCACTGGTTGTGTTAGTAGCATTTCTTATTGCTCAGACAAAATACCCAGAAGCCAAAGTTAAAAGAGGCAAGGTTTATTTGGCTCTCAGTTTGGAGAGGTTTCCAACTATAATCAACTAGCCACAAGGCAGAGTGACTTGCTAAGCAGGTATCACAGAGGAGAAACAGCTCATGGCAGACAGGAGGTAGCGAAGCAAGCAAGTAAGGAAGTAGCTTCTTTCTACCTTTTTTATATTCCATCTAGCCTACCAGGCTTAAAGGCAGACTCCAAACCAATCAGTGGACTGCTTTAGTAATCACACACCTTTAATTCCAGCACTCTTAACCCTAGTATTACAACATGAATCAATTATACTCTCTAGATCCAGGCACCTCTGAAAAAGTTCTACCTGTATCTGCTTTAGGCTCTGAGGGGACATCTAGACACAAGCTGTGACATTGGTTTTGGGTTCTTTGGTAAATTTGTTTCTTGCTATTCATCACTGTTCCTGCTCTTTTTGGTTTGGGGTTTTGTCACTCATTTTCTTTATCTTGCTTGTTTCTTTTATGTTTTTTCTTTTCAATCAGCTTTACCCCTACTGTACCACTCCTACCTCTACGCATTGTTAAGACATATTCATAGCTCACAAAGGAGAGAATTTCTTTTTAGCAAACACCTTTAAACTCCAGAAGTACCTGACTTTTAAAGGTAACTGTAATATTTTCTGTAGAATTTTGTCTAGTTACATATTTAATATTGCATATGAAATCAGAATTGTTTGAGATCAATGGAGATAAACAGAAAGACCATTCAACATTTCAAGTTATTATGCAAAATATAGGTGAGGGCAAAGTGAAGCATATAAAAAGTAAAAAAAATATGGAGAAATAGTGTGTTTATACAAAGAAATAGTAAGTGACAAGATAGAAAATGCCGTGTGAAAATATATTTGGAGAGCTTGAACGTTATACTAAAACATTAGGACTTTACATAAATTTTTATAGGGCACAGGATAGAGTGGGATCATTAAATATTTTCATTAGAGGTGAAATATGAAGAAAACATGAGTACAGAACTCAATTTGGCAGTGCTGTAAAGGAATAATTGGAAGGAGTAGAAAATATTCTAGAAGGCTGAGGCAAGAGGATGACAAGTTCAAGCCCAGCCTGGGCAACTTAGCCACTTAGGAAAACCCTGTCTCAAAGTAAAAAAGTGAAGAACAGGCTAGAGAGGTAGCTTGTGCAACGGTACTGAGTTCAAACCCCAGTACTACCTTGACCCCCACACATAAAAGTACTGCAATCAAGCCAGTTAGGAGAAACTGTCAGTCAATTTAGGGTAACCTATGCTAAAGAGAAAACACCCTCAATTTTCATTATTTAAACAAACAAATGTTTTTTTCTCACACATGTAGCTGTTTGTTATCAGGAAGTAGGGAACTCCACTCTTTGTGTTCACACAGGAATCCAGCCTAATGGAGAAGCTACCATTTTAAATTTTTCAATTTCCATAATAAAGGGAAAGAAAGCTCTAGAGGTTCTACACTAGCAGTTAAGGCTTTGGCACCGAAGGGCTTCAGGCAGCAGAGTGCTAGAGATAGCTTACACTGGCTCCTGAGAACTAAATGTGTCATCTATTCCCAAATCCACGTATTGGTAATCTGAGATCAGCCACGGTGGGAATATTTGCACTATAGGAATTGGCAAGTGCTACAAATCACAGTCCTCTTCCCCTACTCCCTCAGAATACCCAGTTGTTAAATATTTATCAATGCACTGCTGAGCTTATTTCACTTTCATTAACAACAAATTAACAGGCTCAACTCAAATAAAAAGAGACCCAGAAGTTCAATCCTGCCATTGCTTCATAGGTAGGAAAGTCACGGACATTTGGTGGTCAGCACTAGTTCCAACTATAGGATAATGTAAGGGTCTGAATGTTTTTTCACTAAAGCATTTATTCAGCAAACATAATGTAACACTTTAGTAGCAAACAGATGAGAAACAGAGGAATCTTAAGCATGAGAGATATGGAAAATATCAATTTACTGCTTCTTGATTTCTAATCTCGCCTTCTCTAGCCCAGAGAGACACGCAAGACGGGTCTTGTAATACTTTTCCTAGACAAGACCCTGCAGAAGCAAAGGGTTTATTTCTGGTTCTCTGTTTTATGACTTTTCTTTTTGTGATCCTGCAGTCCTCCTCTGGTGTAACAGGTATCCAATGAAGCCCAGGCCCAGCTCAAGTTCTGCCTCAGGCAATTTCCCAGCATGCGTGCAGCATCCTCTGAGGGTGGCTTCCTGGCAGCTTTCCAGTGAGTCCTGATACCCACTTGGTTCCCCTTGACTTCAGCAATATGCCCCGTGGGCAGCTTCGCAGGAAGTTTCTCTAGCACACTGGTAGATCACTTCCTGCCCTCCAGTCTCATGCTGGCAATGCTACAAATGAAGATTCCCAGCTCGCCAGACTCACCCCATAGTTGTCTGCCTGCTAACATCTGCCTGGTGACCATGGTCCAATTCTGTGAAGGTCACGTTATGACTTTGAGGTGTGTGGCATGTGAGAAAACGAATAGCCACCCTTGAGATAAGTACAGGGAAGAGAAAGGGATGTTTTCAAAGGGAAGTCATTCTCAGTTCACTCAAAGGTGAAGGGACATCTGGAAAAACAAGATGTAGGTGAGAATATTGACAATGGAGTAGCAGCCAGGATTCAAAAGGACCAGGATGCAGATGAGGCTGGGGAGGCCAAACCACGCTAGTGCACAGTCAGATCCTTGCTTTACTTAAAATGTTGACAATTTGTTGTATACTGAATTGTTTTGCATTCATTTTTATGTAACGATAGTATGTTACAATAGTAATTTTTTCCTGGCTACTAAGTTTTTGGCGGCTCCTTAAATTTTACACATTTATCTCACCCAGCACTGGCAACTGTCTCTGAGGGTCCAGGAGAGTTTGGGGGTGAGGAGTATGGAGAGGTAGGCAGAGTGAACTGACAGATCCCAAGCAGGACTACATAGACCAAAAGCAAAATGTAAGAATAAAGAGAGTGGGAGGAAGTTTGGGGAGGTGATGTGTATATTTGTGGTCTTGATAGCAGTGATGGTTTCACAGGTGTGTGCTTTCCTCACTCACCAAGAAACATACATTCCATACGCACAGCTTTTTATGTATCAATCACTCCTCAGTAAGAGGGATTTTAAAGAAATGTATAAGTAAGATTTCATGAAAAGAACTTTAAATGACTGCAATTATGAACTGAGACATTAGCAGCCTGGTGGGACATTTAAAAGCTGTGAGGACATTTATAGGAGAGGACCAGTCAGATTGAGTTGGAAGGAAGTGGTCAAAGCTAGTGTTGCTCCCAATCCAGGCTTGGCCCGTGTCAGAACTGAGGGTGGAGTGAGGGGCATGGGCAAGCCTGGGGATGGCACAGGGTATGGCAGAGACTTACAAAGGCCAGAGCAGAGTGGGTAAGAGGCTGCTCACTGGGGAGCATCCCCTCTTGAAGACTTCTCTCCCTTGACTCCTTGGTCTCCCAGGACAGATCTAGGGTCCATCACCACCACACCTAGCCTTACCTTTTCCATGACTCTTTCATGTACCAGTGTCTAACAGGAAAACAGGAGTCTTCCCAAAGCAACTTTTATAGGAGGAAATTATGACAAATAATGAAAATGCCAAAAAAAAATGAAATCTAACAGTAGATGTTCTCAGAGAATAATTTGCTCTTTGAAACTGAAGTGCAACTAGAGTCTGAATGCAAATCAGGTTGCCTGCAGTCTTGGCCCATCGGGGCTTGAATTCATCTTCCTTGACGTATGCATACCTACTTTTCTAACCTGCTTATTTCCTCTTAATCACATTCATTCACTGATTGGTAAGGCTGTTTATACAGGTTGGTGAAGTGATGTTTCCTTTCCAATTGTTCTAAAATAGAATCTTAAGGTCTCAACAGGGGCATGCACAGAGACATAATGTGAGAAGGAAATTAATGATTCTCTACCAATGCACTAAAAACTTTGGTCAAGGTATTTCAGAAATTTGCTCTTGTGGAATTATTTTGTACATACACCTTTAGAGAGACCTAAAGAAGGCTTTTACTGATCAAATATTTACTAGTAAAGGCTTGGCAACAGCCCAGCCACCTCTTAAGCATTCACATAAGTGGCGAAAATGTCCCTGAGGAGAGGAACCAGGGAAGTTATGAGACATTTCTAGTGACTTCCCTTAATGCATTTTTTTTCAGTTATGCAAGGATGCATGCTAGGAGAGGGCTTTACCACTGAACTACAGCCCCAGTTCCCTTAATGTGTTTTTATGACCTGTAGAATACTAAACAGATGTCTGGTCCTCAATATATTTTGCATCTTTACCTTTCAAAGCCTATACTTAGGACAACTTCTACAGCCACTGGAACAGAATAAATAATTTTCTATTTTTGGAAAACCAAAGAAAGGTCAGAAGATCCAAGGAAATAAAACAAAAAGGTCATGGAATGCATGGTCTCTGCATCCATCCACTGATATGAATGCATCTAATATTTACCTTCAAGTCAGCAAGACGCTTACCCCCACAGGGACTATGAAAAAGACCAAGTCACCCAGAGAGTGACTCACATTGTAGTAGCAAGATAAGATATGCACACAAACAGCTAAAATAGCACAGGGAAGCCCGCTGACAGGTATCCCAGGAGATCTGCATGAACATGAGCAAGAAGTAATCCTGTTTTCCTGGCTAAGCCAGAGAAAGTGTCAATTCAAAAGTGATTTGAAATATGAGAATTTGAGGAAAATGTTTCCTAAAACATTTTGGGAAGAAAGCAGGAAGGGATATCTAGGGAATAGAAAGGAAGACAAGCATAAATCCAAGACAGGGCTTGAGGGAGACCTGTAACCCACAAGGTTATCACAGAACTTTTGGAGAAAAAGACTACCAAACTTTAAAAAAAATTAGACAGGCCCTTCCAGGTACATGTGTGACTCTGAGGTCTACACTTTCTTAGTCTCCCATGTCTGGAGAGCTAGCAGATCAAGTATAATCCTCTGTCACTTACTGCCTGTGTGATTTTGGACAAGTCACTTCATTCTTCTGAATGACTGTTTCTTCAAATATAACCTACCTGAAGTTAGGCCAACTTCAAATAACTCTAAGTTGGAAGCAGCAACTCCATCTTTCTTTGGGAATTCCCCTTCTCTACTCTCATCCAACCTGTCTCAGTCCTCTTTTGGGGTATATGGATTGGTTATATGCCTTGGCTTCTGAAATAGCTGCACCCCAGTAGGTAGGTGCATGACCCAAGACAGTCTGATCTGAACCAGGTTCTCAGATCCTTGCTGGAACTAACAGGAATTGTTTTTCTCCTAGGGAGCTAAGCTAATAGGATGAAGCCCAGAGCAGTTGGTGGAAATTGGGATGACACAGAGGGCCACAGAGCCTAAAGTCAAGGACTAAGTCTTAATGGCACATCTGAACAGTGCTGGCACCAGTTCAAGGTTGTCACTGTTTTCAGTCTCTAGTGCCCTGAGATAGTACAGTGATGACAACACTGAGCCACTGAATTACCAGCAAATCTGTCATTCAGTTCAGAATTTTAAGGGCGTCAGGTGCAGGGAAGACAGACTCATGGTCCCTACATTTGTAGAACTCTCAGGTGCTGTTTAACCACCTAGAATACTGGCTTGCACTCCATCTGCCCATGCTTCCCCTCAGTTTAACTTAAAATAAAAATACTCATTCATTTAAAGGAGGTTATGGATACAGTGTTTTGCTAAAAACAAAAAAACTGAATTTACTGATAACTTTGGTCAAAAAACAGAGTGATAAAATCTTTCCTATGTAAACTTAGGATCATACAGATGATATTTTGTGGCTTGTATATAATTCCCAACCATAGTACTATCCCCAATTCTCATTAAATACTAGAATTTAAGTGAGAGAGCAACACCATTTGGGCATAGTTGTAAGCATACCACCATTTATTTATTTAGGGTAAATTACTTATAAACTCTGCTGATTTAAAAGTGGTTCATAAAACATACAACACTTGTATTAGGTAGCTTTCCATTGCTAAAACAAAGCACCTCATGTAGTCAGCTGAAAGGAGAAGGCACTGTTCTGGCTCACAGTTTTAGAGGCTTCATCCCATAGTCTTCTGGCTCCAAAGCAGAAATGACTTGAAAAATGGCATGGTGGAGCAAAGATGCTTCATGGCATACAGAAAGCAGGGGGTGATGGAAAGGGCCAGAGAGCAGACATAACCTTCAACGTAAGCCCCAGTGGCCCACTTCCTCCAATCAGGCTCAACCTTCTAACAGCTGGCTCAGCTGTAAACTTATCAATGGATTCCTTCCTTGATAGCTTTAGAGCACCATGGCCTAATCACCTTTGCCACCTTCAAACACATGAATTTTAATCCAGACCATAACAAGGGCACTAAAAACTGATGGATCCCCTTAAATATACTAAAGTGCTTTTGTACTAACACTGAGGACCTTTAGTGAGGAGACAACACAGAATTCCAGATACCACATGTATCTGCTTCTTGTTCTAGTGAAGAAACTGAGCATAGGAATTTCTCTCCACTGTATCCTATACCCTAGCAGAGTGCTTTCCACAATTCAGTGTTTCTCGAATTGGACTGAAAGTTCCTATAATAACAGACACAAACTCACTCTCTGCCTTACAAAGTGAACATGGTATTAGTTTGAAACTAAATCCAACCTGTTTTTGCTCTGCTTAGAAAACTCACCTGGGATGAATCATATTTCTTCTCAGTGCCAAAAATACTAAGGCTTACAGGCTAGAGGATAAATTTTTATCCTAATCATTCTCCAACTTAGTTGTAGATTAGAATTAATTGGACACTTTTTAAAATCTTACTCCCCAGGTTCAATCATGGATCAACTGAATCAGAACTGCTAGTTAGATCACAGGTGTCAGGGCTTTGTTAAAGTCCTTAAGTAATTCTGGTATGCAGCCCAAATTGGGAGACACCCCAGCAGAGTGGAACCCTGCTTGTCCATTACAGCCATAGAGCACTGAAGTTACTGTGCTATTTCTGTAATTATACCAAGTACTTATTTATAATCTATGTTGTATTATTCCAAACCAGTCTTGGAATATACATGTTTCTTTGTAACAGTAGCACAACTATTAGATCTCCAATACCATTCCAGACAGTAAAATTGTTAAAATCTCAGCTGCCTCTCTTAAAATTTAGAAAGACGAATAATATTTAATTTTTACAATTTCTTCCCTTTCCCAGTCTTTTCCCTCCAGAGCTATCTGAATCCTATGCACTCACATGAATGGGCCCTGAACTCAACAGTTGTACTGTCCGACTCTGCTTCCCACATACCTCCAAGTTATCCATCCCTTCTTGCCATTGCTCAGAGGATTCTAAATTTGAGGGTATACTAGAATAAGTTGGAGAGATTATTCTATCCAATTTCTGGGCTCACCTCCAAGATCTGATTCAGTAAGACTGGACTAGGGCTGGAGAATTAGTGCTTCTAGCAGTGCCATACTGCCACTAATTCTGCTGGTCCGGAGACTGCCAGGATGACTACGACTATACCTCACAGATGTGACCCAGATTTGGTCAGCGAATTTCTCTCATACTTGACTCAGACATACATCCTGAGACTGATACATTTTAAGGACCACAGACGAGGTAGATTAAGACAACAAATCCTTGTCTCATGGTCCTAGAGGCCAAAAATCCAAATTTATGGTGCCCACAGTCCCACTTTTCTCCAAAACCTGTAAGAAAGGGATATTTCCTTGCTTTTTAAGATTTTTGTTGTTTTCCAGCAGCTCCTGGTATTCACTGGCTGAAGCATTAATCTCTGCTTCCTTCGTCACAGTGCCACCTTCAGTGTATGCCTCTGTGACTTCTCCCTCTTATACTGAATGCAAGTTCCGCCCTACTTTAGTATGATTTCATCTTAGCCAACTACAAAAGTGATTATCTTATTTACAAATAAGGTCACATTTGAGGTACTTCAGCATTGTTTCTGAGGATTATAAGTCAACCTAAAACAAGCAAGCATAAAAGTTCTGTGCTGGCTACATTTCATCATCATGCTGTAGGCACAGTGGAGCATCCTATCTGCAGAGAAAGATGGTGGTAGCACACTTGTACAGAATGGGGAGCTGAGCTTGGGACAATGGAGGGAAACAGGCAGACAGAGCAGCTATCTTGATTGCAAATGCTCTCTTGCTCCTGGCCAGGAGCTCTGCTGCAATTCATTTGCTTGGGTTCTGTGCAGTTTATGTGGTCACTTATTTTTAAGAAGTCTCCCTTTTTGAATAACTCTATTCTTATTGAACTCCTACTACTTACAGTCTGAAGAGTGGAGTCTAAGAGCAGGAAGGTCTCACCAGTGCTCAAATGGGCTATAAGCGACTTCTTCTGGAATGCCATCTGCCATTTCTGCAGTCTTGGCTGATGTCCAGTCCTGGAGCTGCTATTTCTGCTCATGTTGCGTTTGCTGAGTGCTTGGCACCCTGCCTTTTGAAGGATGTCTAGTGATATACTATTCCTTGTTTTCAGCTGGCTTTTTAAAATTACAGCTTCTTTCTCAGGCACAAAAACCCAGGAACTGGGCTGTGGGCACAGGTGTGTATGACAATCTTGGGTCACTTTGTCAATATTCTCTCTGTTGGGACTGCCATGCAGTGCTCAGACATTAATCATGAATACTCAACATTGCATTCTAGGACCTTCAGTACACGAGACCTTCCTGGAGGTTAAGGAAGTGGCCATTATTCCTGACTTTCTGGAACTATCTGTTCTGGCTCATTAAAGAACTGCTTCTGAGTGCTTCCCATTTTCTTCCTGTTCATTGTCTACATGCAGCCACAGTGCACTGAATCCCAGAAGACTAATACACATAGGCTGCAGACTATAAGACTATAGAAGACTAATACACATAGGAGTGCCTCCCTTCCCTCTGGCTTCTTAGTAGGTTCCACAAAGGCAGGGCGTGGACAGGAAACTGGATGAAGGGAAGAAAGGGAGAGAGACAGGGAGGGAGAGAGAGAGAAAAAGAGAAAGAGACAGAGACCAGAGACAAAGACACAGAGAGACAAAGAGATGGAGAGACATGGAGAGAGACAGAGACAGAGAGACAGAGAGAGACCATGATGTTTATTTCCTCTGCTCACTTCCTACAGTTGCCTTCAGTGACTAAATGAAGATAGCTTCTGTCAGGTGGCCTCTAAAGTCCTCTCTGTCTCAATATCTGCTCTCTTCTTTACCCCTTTCAGTCTAGGGATGGTAACAAGATGTTATGGCTTATATCTAGATGTCCCCCCAAAGGCTCATGGAATTACAGGTGGAGCTGTTCAGGGGTGGCTGGACCTAGGGTGTGTGATGCTGGGATTAAGTGTGTGGCACTGAGATTAAAGATGTATAATTACTAAATTAGTCCACTGATTAGTGTGGCCTAGTTCTGGGTGAGGTGAATGGGAAGGCCCACCCTGGGGTTGTGTGACACCACCCAAGTGGCGGGTAGCCTGGAAGGGATAAAAGGGAGAGGCAGATTGCTGCTGCTGCTGCTGTTGCTACTTTGCTGATTGCTGCCTTTTTGTTGCCCTGCTTTGCCATGAACTGTTTCTCCTCTGCAATGCCCCTCTCCCATGCCACCCTGCCTTGGATCCAAATGACTATGCACTGAACCCTCTACAGGTTATGAGCCAAAATAAACCTTTCCTCCTTTAACTTTGGGTAGTATTTTATAACAGCATCTAGAAAAGTAATCAAGACACAAGACCATCACTAAGCCCAGATACCAGACCATCACTTGAAATATCTCTTGCTCTTCTGGCATCTGTAAATGCTCTCAGATTTATACAGTTTGAATGAGTATCTCTTTCCTGCTGGAGCCCTGACTGACACATGGTCTTGGATTTAGAGTGACCAGCTACCATTGTATTGAAAGTTCCTCAGCTCCAGAGAAATTCCTGGTGCTTGTGTCATGAGTCCCGAGGAAATGTCAAGGTTAGTTGAAGCTGTCCATATGTGCTTAGACCTGCTTGCTACATATTGTTAATCCCTTTTCTGTTACTTCTCTCTTTTTGATAGCAAGTGGTTCTAAAACTTCATTCAAATTAGAACTATTTGAGAGAGTTTTAGGAATTTCAATGTTTTATTTCACTGAAAAGTATGGTCTCAAGGTGCAGTTTCTTCATCCATTCATCTGATGATGGACATTTGTGCTGCTTCCAAAATTTAGCTATTACAAATTGTGCTGCTGTAAATATTGGTGTACATGTATTATTGTGGTATGATGCTTTTAAATCTTTTGGTAAGATACCAAGAAGGGGAAAATCTGGATCAAATAGAGCGTCTAGTTTCAGTTTTTTTTAGGAATCTCCATACTGATTTTCACTGTGGTTGCAAAAATTTATACTTCCACCAACAGTTGAGAAGAGTTCCTTTTCCCCACAGCCTTGCCAGCATGTATTATTGGTTGATATCTTAATAATAGCCATTCTTTCTGGAGTGAGATGGAATCTCAGTGTTGTGTTAATTTGCATTTCTTGAGTCACTAGTGATGTCTGACATTTTTTACTTTCTGGTTGTACTTCTTAATCTGAGAAGTGTCTATTCATTTCAGATCCCATTTTTGTATAGGGTCTTTCAGTTTGGGGTGAGTTCTGATTTTCTGAGTTATTTGTATATCCCAGATAGTAGTCTTTTGTCTGAGGAACAGCTGGAAAAATCTTTTTCCTACTCTGTTAGTTGTCTTTTTACTCTGTTGGTGGTTTCTCTTGCTGTGCAGAAGATTTTAATAAGATGAGATTCCAGTTGTTGATTCTTTGTGATATTTGCTGTGTGATTTCTGTTTGTTCATAAAGTCTTTGCCTACACCTATGTTTTCAAGAGTTCCAACTATTCTCTATTCCAGCAGATTTAGTGTTCCTGTTTTAATATGTAGATCTTTGATCCATTTTTATTTTAGTTTAGTGCATGATGAGATACATGGGTCTAGTTCTGGTCATTGGCATATGAAAAGCCAGTTTTCTCAGCACTGTTTATTAAAGAGGATACCTTTCTCTGAGTGAAGGTGTTTGACCCTTTTTTCAAAAATAAGGAGGCTGAGTAAGTTTGGAGCTGTTTTTGTATCTTCTAGTCTGTTTCATTGAACCTTGGGTCTGTTTTTTGTTGTTTTTACTTTTGTTTTTCTGCCAGCACCATGCTGTTGTGCTGGCAGTACTTTTGTGGTATGACTTTCAAACCAAGGATTGTGATGCCCGCTACTTTGCCTTTGTTGCCGAGTATTCTAGGTATCTTCTAGATCAAACTGAATTTTATGATTGATTTTTCTAGTTCTATAAGATATGCTGTTGGTGTTTTGATCAGGACTGCATTAAATCTGTATGACAGTTTTGAAAGTTTTGTCATTTTCACTATATTGGTTCTGTCTACCTGAGGGCAAGGACTATCTTTCCGTTTTCTGATATCCTCTTCTATCTCCTTTTTTCGAGTACCGTAGTTTTCAGGGTAAAGATCTTTTATGTCTTTAATTAGATTTATTCATAAGTATTTCATTTTTCTTGATGCTATTGTAAAAGGTGTTATTTTCCTAATTTTTCTCTCAGCAAGTTTGTTATTTGTGTACAGGAATGCTATTGATCTTGAGTGCTGACATTGTATCCAGCTCTGCTGCTGAATTTGGCTGTTAAATCTAGGAGGTTTTTGGTGGAGTTTTGGGGGTCTTCTATGTAGAGTATCATATCATTTGCAAATAATGATAATTTAACTTCTTCGCTTCCTGTCCTCATTCCTTTTATTTCTTTCTCTGGTCTAATTTCTCTGACTAATATTTCCAGAACTATATTGAATAGGAGTGATGATAGTGGACATCCTTGTCTTGTTATTGATTTTACAGTGAAAGCTTTCAGTTTTTGACCATTTAGTATGATGTTGGCTGATGTTTTGTCATAGACAGATTTTATCAGATTGAGTTAAAGACTGTCTATTTTAATTTTTTGGAGGGTTTTATCATGAATGTTTTTTGGACTCTGTTGTCTTTTAAGATGATTGTGTGTTATTTTCTCCTTGGTTCTGTTAATATTGTGTATTACATTTAATGATTTCTGTCTGTTGAACCAACCCTGCATTTCTTGGATGAATCTTACTTGGTCATGATATATAATCTTCTTGATGATTTGTTGCATTCTGTTTGTCAGTATCTTATTGAGAATTTTTGCATCCATTTTAGTTAAGGAGCTTAGCCTGTAGTATTCCTTTTTGGTTGGGTCCTTCTCTGATTTTGGTATTGGGGTAATGCTTGATTCCAGGAATGAGCTTGAGAGTATTGTTTCTCTATCAATTTCATTAAAGAGTTTGAGGAATAGTAGCATTAGATCTTCTCTAAATTTCTAAATGTCACACATGTTGGTTATTTTATGTTTATTGTTTCTCTTGTATGAGAAGCTAAAAGAGCAAATAAGGACCAAAATGAATGCGAGACATTGAGAACTGGGAAGAAAGTGTTTAAATGGGAAGAGGAACAAGGGAGGGGTAAGGGATGGGAAGGAAAAATGGACAAAAGAGAATAGAAGACAACAAATGGAAACAGTTTGTAAATAAGGAAGGGAAGAAAGGTTGAACAGAGGGTACAGGATGGGTTAAAAAAGAAGACTCAGGATATGTTATGTACAGCTGCAAATTCCCTACAATGAATGTAACTATTATGCATAGAAAAATATACCAATAAAATTAATTTAAAGAAAAGAAATTGTAATACTCAGATTGCTCCCTGGAATGATGGAATCAAACTCCCATGTATAGGAAAATATATATACTTATATATGGAAGTTGATAGATAGGGATCCTCTTATTTTTCAAAGGATAACAGAAATGGAGGACTAACTCTGCTTTGCTCAATTCCCATTCCAGTACCATTACCAGCATGAATCCTGCAGGCTCCTCCTGTTTATTTTGGCCTATCCTGCCTCATTGTGGTTAATATGACTCTTTCAGGTCAGTATTCCTTGTCCTTTGAACATGCCTTCCTGCAATGCCTATTTTAGGATCATGAACATGGTGGGCATTTAATAAAACATGTTGTCATACTACTTGTGTACTCTGTGAGACTGAAAGGGAGATAACAACCTCTTTTTTCAGTGTACTGTGAGGAACAACTACAAATACCTTCTCCTGCACAGTAGTTTCTATTAAGATATTTTAGGGGAAAAAAGAGCTAGCTAAAATTGGTGTTGATAAAATCATTTTCAAAATGTCATTCACTATATTTGTCCAAATATATCATGAAAATGAAAATTTTATCTCTGAGTGCCCACATGAAAATCTCTTGATGTGCATCCAGATGTTATTCATGTAGATAAAAATGAAATACATGTGTTATCTTAAAAAATTGCTTGTTAGAATTTCAAGCAATTCCTCAAGTTCCTCAATATAAAACTTTTGAGAAATAACCAATACACCAGGTGAGTAGAGAATAAAAATGCTTATGTCCAAGTCTTCACTTCTTATGCTGTCCATTAAAATTTAGTTTCTATAGCCTTATCCTTCATAATTTCTTACCTGAACTACTGGTCCCTCTTATATGGTCATCTTGCTTCTCTCTGCTTACTTTTACTGTATTCTTCACATAGCAGCAAGAATGGTCTTTTAAAAACATAAGGTATAACTTCTGTTTCTGGTAAAGTTGGCTGCCAGATTAATTGTTCCACAATACAACATTAGAAAACTAGAAAAAAATAATGAAAATAACTTTTTTCTCAAATGTTAAATAGTAGGTCGTTCAAGACCCTTATCTCTGGGCAAAGAGAAATCAGTGAGATAAATCCAACTATCAGTCTGGAATTCTGCTTTGGGAAGTTACTCTGGGAAGAAAAGCCCTAATTAGAATGCAGGACCCCTGGAGCAGCAGGAATCTTCAAGACAAGGTGCCAAAGAAAAAGAAGGTGTGCAGAGCAAAGATTCTAAGGACCACGTAACACTTGCCTTGAGCCTATAGCCAAGTCATGAACTGTGCATACAATAAGCAAGACTCCACAAGACCAGGCAAAGAACCAATGAAAACAAATAGGTGGAAACTGTGATGGGAGCCCCATGGGAGCTCCCCACATGTCAGACACTTGAGTTTCTACTAAGCCAGAGACTAGAGACCGTGCTGAACAACTCCAACTTTCTGTAGAAATCTCCACAAAGCCAAGCTTTAGGCATAGGGTTAATTTACTCCAAGTAAAGGCCATGCTAGGTTTATCTGAAAATTTACAGACAAGTTTTGAAAGGGTCAAGCTGCCCCACAGGTAAATTCCTTGTCTACATGAATAAGTCAAAACATACTATTAAGAAATAAAATCCAGGGCTCGGGAGATAGCTCAGTGGCACAAGCGCTCACTTGTCAAGTGTGAGGTCGTGAGATCAATTCTCAGTACCCCCCCCAAAAAAAGTTTTTAATTAAAAATAAATAAATAAATAAATGAAATCCAGATCTGAATGATGTAGTTTCACAATGTCTGGCATAAAGTAGAAAATTACTAGCCTCGTGAAGAAACAAGAGCTTGCAGTGTATAACCAGAAGAAAAAATAAATTAGTAGAGATAGACCCAAATGACAAAGATAATGAAACTACCAAAGAAGAGATTGAAACAGATATGATAAATATGTTCAAGAAAGAAAAAGATAATGAGAAAAGGAACAAAGAGAGAATTTCAATAGATGAAAGGAACTACATAAAAAGGAAATAGAAATCTGATGTAAAATATAGTACCTGCAAGGTAAACAGTTGGGTGAGTCTCTGAAGAAGTTAAACACTGCAGAAGAGAAATCAGTCAATGGACTTGCAGTCATGATAAAACTATCCAAATAGAAGCACACAGAGATAAAAGGTTTTTTATATGAGATAAAAGGATTATTATATGACTGTAATGATGATCACTCTTCTGACCATTATAACCTAGTGTTGATTCTGGAGATAAGGGGTATGATTTTCAAGTAATAAAAACATAATGCCAATGTGACAAGTGCCATGAGAGATGAAAAGCATAATTGTATTATGCTATATCAAAAGGGAGCTTATATTTTTATGAAAGAACCAGGAAGTGCTTCACCAAAAAAAAGATGGCATTGGGTGATATTGCAGCCCCCCAAATAGCTTTATTTGCCTAGCACATGCTTTTTGAATTTTGATGTTGCCCCAGTTACTGGGCTGCTCTCATGCTAGAGAAACACGTGAGAAAATGATCTTTCACATTGATTTAAGTGTTCAAAGCTGGCTAAAATATTCTTGCATGGAAACGAAGGGCACACATTAAAGGACATATAGTGTAAAATGTATGGAGAAAAGTTAGGGAAAATATTGAGACAGTTGGGACAATACTGTAGCTAGCCTAGGATTTCAGTCTATGTAATATTGCAATGTATGATCTTATCTATGCAAAACAGTGATAACGGAAATACTAGCAAATCCTACTGAATGTTTTCTTATGTTGAGTAATATACAGTAGTATACTCTGTCTGCATATTATCTCATTAACCTCTGTAACGGTCCTACTTAAGCAATAACTAAAGGTACTATCTGAAGAAGAAAGAGAGTTGAGTACTTCTCTGAAGGTTTAAAAGTTGTTACACATCAAGATATTGAAAAGATATGGCAAACACAGGGAGAAAATATTTGCAAAGAACATATTTGATATAGGACTATTATCCAAAATATAACCCAAAAAAAACTCTCTCAAAGTAACAAGAAGAAAACAATCTGATGAAATATTAGACAAAAGACCTGACCCAACATCTCACCAAATAAGATATACAGATGGCAAATAAACATATGAAAAGATGTTCCACATCATATGTCACTAGGGAAATCCAATTTAAAACAATAGCATACCACTACTTGCCCATTAGAATGGCCAAAATCCAGAAAACTGACAACACCAAATGCTAGCAAGAATGTAGAGCCATAGGAACTCTCATTCATTGCTGGTGGGAGTGAAAAAAAATGGTCTGGGCAATTTGGAAGTCAGTTTGGCAGTTTCTTACAAAATTAATCACACTCTTACCATACAATCCAGCAATCACAGCCCTTGGAATAAATCCAAAAGAATGGAAAGGTTATGTCCGCAACAAAAACTTGTACATGGATGTTTATAGCAGTTTTATTCATAACTGCCAAAACTCGGATGTGATCAAGATGCCCTTCAGGGGATGAATGGATAAATAAACTGTGGTACATTCAGACAATAGAATCTGATTCCATGCCAAAACAAAATGAGCTATCAAGTCATGAACAGACATAGAGAAATTGTGAATACATTTTTATAAGTGAAAGAAACAAACTTGATAAGACTGCATATCATGATTCCAATTATATTACATTCTGGGAAAGGCAAAACTATGGCAACAGTATAAAGTTCCCTGATTTCCTGGGGTTAGAAGAGAGGGAGGGATGACAGAGGGCATCACAGAGAAATTTTAGAGCAACCGGTCTGTTTAATAGCATAATAGTGGATACATGATGTTATAAACTTGCCCAAAACTATAGATGTACAACACAAAATGTAAACCTTAATAGAAACTATGGACTTTGAATAGTGATAGCTCAATATATTACTATGTTAGTGAGGTGCATTGATAATGGGGAGACTGTTTGGGATGTGAAAATAGGAGCACTCCATAGTGCGACCCTGCCTCAAAAAACCAGGGATGGGAGTTAGGCTCAGTGCCTTAAGCGCCTGCCCTGGCAGGTGCGAGGTTCTGAGTTCAATCCCCGGTGCCACAAAAAAAAAAAAAAAAAAAGAAAAGAAAATAAGAGCACTCTGTACTTTCTGCTCAGCTTTGCTGTGTACCTCAAATTACTCTTTTTAAAAAGTCTATTTTTTTAAAAGTTGGC
Organism: Dasyprocta punctata; assembly: GCA_004363535.1. Lineage (NCBI taxonomy): Eukaryota > Metazoa > Chordata > Mammalia > Rodentia > Dasyproctidae > Dasyprocta > Dasyprocta punctata. Next base: position 37,143 of record RJWM01011140.1, on the reverse strand, counting down.
AAGTAGTAACTCATCTTAGAAAGAGTCCAGTCAGTCCTACTCCACCTGGAGTAAAGGCCCTTTGAAATGAGCCCAATGATTGATTATATGCCCTTATTTTCTAGTGATTAGAGGCACACTCCCATCACCAGTTATTCAATTTTCTCCCTAGCTTTAAACTTCCTCCTATATTTTTTGGCTGACCTTTATGGTTTGACTTGAACCCTTGATACCCAATAGCCTCTAGAACACTCGCTGTGTCTACTATATTTGCTTTCCCTCTCACACCAACCCTTATCACTGGGGGCATCGATGTTTGCAGTGCTGCTCATCACATCTCCAGTGTTCATGGGGACCTCTGGCAGGTAGTGTGTATGCACTGATTACTTCTGAATTCCCTAAAATGAATTTTCTTCTAAATAGTGGATGAAATATTTTCCATCCCTACTTTACTATCTCAACCTGAAATTCAGATTTATTTCACTAAATAGTTCTACATACATGAACAGCGGTTTGTATCTGTGTCATTAGTTCACTTGTTCGTTCTTTTTTCAATAGTGAGTATCTGTTTTGGTTAGACACTGGGGACACAGCCGTAGACAAAATGAGTTCATCTCTGCCTCCACGGGCTTTATCACAATGTGAGAGAGGCAAATAACATTCTGAACAAGTAAATAAATAATGGTATTAAGGAGCTCAACATGTGCATAAGGAAATTTACTTTAAACTCAATATTGAAGTTAATAAATTAATTATCCTTATGTAAATATAGCTAAATATTACTACTATTATTATTGATGGTTAATTAAAGCTTAATTTATTTATGTTGCAGTTGCTTTTGACATCTAGGGTTTTTGGTTAAAGAAAAATATCATGCAGCAAGATCAGCAGTGACTTACACATACCTTTCAAGAACATGTGTTCTATTTAAAATTCCCTTTTGGGTTATCGATCTAGCCTTATAATCTATGTTCTTATTTCAATTATCTGTGTCTACAGAAATAGGCACAGTGAATATTATTGTAAATTTAAAATTCATTAGGCACTGCACTGAGAGCTTAAGACCTATTATTGCAATCATTCACAAAACAATCATATAAGTAAAATAGTGTTTTATCTCCATTTTGCAAGGTTGGAGCTATATACATTTCAACTTGTAGAGCGAGTGAGTAGAAATCATATAATTCAGGTATAGGGTGTCTATTTCCTTACCAGAAAGCAGGTTCCAGAAGGACAGAAACCATATCTACATCTTTAGCTTCAGAGCACTGATCTAGTATCTATAATAACATTTATTGAGTATCAGACATCACACAGCAATCCAATGAAGTATTACTCTCTTGCATTTTCTAATGAGGAAACTAGGGCACAACATATCTGGGAAACCTGCTCTGGGTTATGTGGGTGCTAAGTAATAGGTGAGGGCTTAAACCCAGGCAGTCAGGACCAGTGCTTGTCAAGTTACATGCATGACAGTCACCTACAGTTCTGGTGAAAACCATAGATCTGTGTCTCAGCGTTATGTTTCTGATTCAGCAGGTCTGGTGGGGTGTGAGAGTCTGTATTTCTAACAAGATTCAGGAACTTAACTTTGAGTAAGAAAGTCTAGACCAAGAATTTTCATTCTCTAAACCAAGATGTTTATCTCATAGATTAACACTTTATCAATTCTGTAAAACTATATATGTAATATATAACAAGTGTGTTATTCAGTCTTGCATTACTGAAACAAAATATCCAAGATAATCATCCTAAGAAGAGGACAAATTAATCTTGGCTTACAGGTTTGGGGGTTTCAGTCCATGGTCAGCTAGCCCATTTTCTTGGTCCCATGACAAGACAGCACATTTGGTGGGAATGCATGGTAGAAGAAGCTGTTCATCTCATGGCAGCTAGAAATTTAAGATAAAGGCAGGGGAACCAATATCCCCTTCAAGGCTAGGGCCAGTGATCTAACTTCCTCTCACTAGGCTTCACCTGCTAAATATTTCACCACCTCCCAAGAGCATCACGGCTGGGAATCAAGTCTTTAATACACAGGTCTTTCAGATCCAAACAATAGCAATACGATAGCATCAATATAGCTCATACCCACTGATCATGAGATTCAGGAATTTGCATTTCTATTTCAAGGATCTCTCAGTTTTTACCCAGTTTATTCATTTGAAAAAAGGAGCTGTCCCAACCTCGCCTGATGAAATCTATGTCCATACCACCTGAGAACATGGGAGAGGATTCTAGCTCAGGATTTCAGACCAAGAGACCTTAAGGAATCAGCTTTGCCTCTGCCTTCAACTCTTCCCTGGCTTTGCATTGAATTGGAATAAAACTAAACTCCTTTCCAAGGTGCAGAAGACCCAGATGGTCTATTCCTTCTTTGTCCATCCTATTTTCTACTTCTATGTCACCATATCCATTGTCTTGGTTACTTTTTACTCATTGCTGAGACAAAACACTTGATGCCCAAAATTAGGAAAGGAAAGGTTTGTTTCTCACAGTTCTTAGAGGTTTCAGTTCATATTAAGCTGACTGCAAGGCAGGGTGGTGTGGCAGGGTAGCCATTCATGTGGCTGCCAACAGCAAGGTGCAAACTGAGAGAGAGATAGAGATATGCCTCCCTCCTGACTTTACACTGTATGTTGGCCCCACCCCTGGGTGGGTGTAACACTCACATCACCAATCCCAGCACTAGACAACAAATCAATCAGGAATGCTAGACTAGTTGTGCCCATGCCATGATTACATAAAACTCGGTGGGGGCCATAGGAATATAACTATAACATCCATATGCAGTAGACTTCCAACAATTTCCAAAATACTACAAGTTTTTCTTCCAGACTCAGGGATTGCTCTTTTCCCTGCCCTTTCTCTTTTGTTGTTTCTGACAACCCATAGCACTGATTTTGTTTCGTATATTTTGACACTTCATTTACTTCAATTTGGTGTTTTAAAAGAGAAAATTACAACAACTCTAGTTTTGCAGATATTAATTGGCTTTAATCACAGTTCTAGTACTGACAGCCATCCAGATAACAAATGGTTTAGAATGTCTCACCCTGCCACATGGACAGGTTATATTTATACTAAGAGAGAACAAAGTGAAGTAGAAACCGTCTGATTGGTTACAGCAACAATTCATCTTACTGGAACATGATCTGAATACCTGGCCACCTGTTGTCCACATGTCAAGTTAGGTTTCAGTTCAGTGTGTATGGTAAGACTTTAGGTCAAACTTAAAAGAAATACAAGGGCAGTGTGGTGGTTAATTGTTAACTTGAGTGAGGAATGCCCAGCTGAATTGAGTCAGCATGGTTCTGGGAATGGAAGACCACAAGGAGGATTGTTGTCAGGATAGTGTAAAATGAGGACAAGACAGAAGGATTTCAGTTGATCTTCCTTGGAAAAGGTTTGTTCTGGCTGCTTTTCTTTGGAGGGGATTCAGCTGTTCTTTGGCTAAGCTTCTGTCTTTCCCAGGCATGGCTGCTGTTCTTTTTGGAGAAACACCGGCCTTTTGGCCTTCTGGTGCAAACTCTGTAGCCTGAATCACCCTCCCTTGTGTTTTCTGGTGCAGTCTCCCATCTTAGATTCCTCAGCCTCCAGATACTGACTTGTGTGGGACATTGCTGTGGGATCCAAGATTTCAGCTGGATTCTTTAGACCTCTAGCTCACTGACAGATCTCTTTCACACTTCTATATTTGACTCTGTAGGCAGATATTGTGAGCTAGCTTTGTAAATTTCTGGGTCCTCCATTAAATCTGTTTCTCTTTCAAATACTGACTGAAACAGGCAGCTTTGGGCCAAACTTATTCAATATAAAGAGTCTTCTCAGTTTTCATTTCATCCCCTCCCACATATATAAATGTTTTATCTTCATGAAACCATTACACCACCACCACCACACATCTCAGGTTTTTCTCAGAGGTCAAGAACCACATCAAGAAGTCATTACTGTCTGTGCACTCACATTTTCAGAGTTCCAGAGAAGACTGAAAATGGCGAAACTGCAAGGAAAATGGCAGCAAAGTCCTATGGAGTCACTGAGGAGATGATTCGGATTAGATTTTTGAGTTGTATGGATATAAACAACAGAACAAAGGAGTTAGGCAAAATATAATTGTCAAAAGACAAAAAGCAACAAATAATGTTTAAATATCAAACTGGATTTTGTTAGGAATTCATGAATTGAGCAACCCTCCATCTATAAAAATAATAAACAAGTTTGAGCATGGCAGACAAGTCAATTTTTGCAAGGTATCTTAAGCTGGAACAAGATAACAGCATTGTCTTAGTTACTTTATACACATTGCTGAGACAAAATACCTGATGCCCAAAATTAGGGAAGGGAAGGTTTATTTCTTACAGTTTCTAGGGAGTTTCAGTCCATACTCAGTTGGCTCCAAGGCAGCATGGCATGGCGGGACAGTCATTCATGGCCGCTGCCAAACAGCAAGGCGTGCAAACCCAGCAAGACAGAGGGAGGAGGAGGAGGAGAAGGAGGGGGAGGGGAGAGGGAGGGGGAGGAGGAGGGGTGCTGGGAGGAGAGGGAGACCCGCGTTCCTCCTGCCTTACTCTGAATGTTGGCTCCACCCCTGGGCGGGTGCAGCACTCACATCACCAATCCCAGCGCTAGCCAACAAACCAATCACAAATGCCAGACTCAGCCCCATCCAAATTAGATGAGGCCTTTGGGGTACACAGTTCAAACCAATACAAGCATAATACAAAAAAGCAGATTGGTAAACATCCAGTTACTTCAGGCTACTTATCTTGTAAGGGTTAAAGCAGAGATCTCATCATGCTGCCTAAACTGGCTGCTTGGAGATTTGACTAGCATCTTTGTCTCGATTTCTTCCTGAGAAGATCTGATAACTTAATTTTGGTTTGATGACATGGAACTTTAGCATGAGTGATTCCGTTTGTGTTCAGTCTGTTGTGATCTACTACAAGAGCTTCATTCAAACCAAGACACCCGTAAATTTAATAGAATGCTAGGAACGTAAGAGAGAATTTTGCTAGTTTATTTTCTCTTTTGGAGTTTTGAGTTATGCTTGTTGGAAATGTTTTATTGAAGTGTATGATATGAATAGAACAGTGCACAAATATTAAATGCTTTTGATGAATGTCTTCGAAGTGTACTCCTCCTTTTTGCCTCAATCTAGACCAAGAAAGAGTATATTTCAGATCACAGAAGTTTCCTCCTATCTCTTTTTAGTCATTGCCCCTAAAAATAGACTCTGTCCAGGCAACTGTCACCAAAAATTAGTTTTGTTCATTTGTAAACTTTGCTTCCATGAAATCACACAGTAAATACTGACTTCTGTGCTTGGCTTCCTTTGTTCAACATCTTCATCCGTGGCTGGTAATGGTCATTGGTTTTCATTGTTACATAGTATTTTGTCAGATGATGCTTCCATATCTATTTATTCATTTTACTTTTAGAAGACTTTTAAGAATTTTATAGGTTTTGCCTCTTGCAGTAATGTCCCCATAAAGTTATTACACATGATTTTGGTAAATATTGTCCACATAGTTATTCCTCTGCCCCGTTGTTTGTATTTCCCTCCTGCAGTATCTGGTGCTGTTGCTTTTGAGATCAAGTACCTGTGAATCTCAGGCCCTGAATCCACTTTGCTGCAAGGAAAGGTAGACAGAAGTGTCTAAAAATTTAAGTTCTTTCTCCTACCCATCCCCTTTTGCCAATACCCTCCCTATAAGTATTTGAAAGTGCAGCTCCCTTGTCTCAAGGGATGATAGAGTCTGAGGTATATTTTATATTTACTGATCACCCTGAAAGATGAGGCTGATGCTCCCTTCTACGTCCTTTGTCTAAAATCACACTCTTGGTTGATGTTTTCTCATCCTGATCTTCACTAAATTGCTTGTACCACCTTCCTCATCTTCAGGACTGCCTCTGGAAATTCTAATGTATCTCATACATGAATACATTTCTGTTGGATATATCTAGGTATAAAATTTCTGGATCGTAGACTATAACTGTGTTCAGTTTCCCAAAGAAGTTGCACCAATTTACATTTCAAACAACTGTTTTTTTTAAATCCTTGTTAATATTTGTTGATAAATCTTTTCCCCAGTTCCTCATTTTTAAAAAATGAGATAGCTGTGTATTTCACATTGGATTTTAGATGCTCTTTATATATTCTCAAAATGAACATTTTACTGGATGGAAGTATTGTTAATATCCCACTCTAAATTTTGATATAAAAAGTCAGGTCATCTGTGAATCATTACTGTGAATTTTAGCTTTGTAAACATTATACCTTCTAGTTCTTTCTCTTGCCATGTCGTGCTCTCCAAGTCTTCCAGTGTGTCAGGCATACTGTTTGGTATTCAAATTCAGTTTTACTATTTCAACATAATACAGGAGGCTTGTGCCAAAGTTCCTATAGACAGACTTTGTTATGGCTTGTAACTAAATGTCACCCTAGCGCCTCATGGCTCACAGAAGGGATTTCCAGAGGTGGCTTGGTCTAAGGCAGTGATGGCAAACATTTTAGAGACCGACTGCCCAAACTGCAACCCAAAACCCACTTCCTTATCACAAAGTACAGCACTGCATTTAAAACTGAGTATCTGATGGTCAGCTGCTTGGCTCAAGTATGGACAGAGAGAGCTCTAAGTGCCCACTGCAGTACATGTGTCATAGGTTTGCTACCACTGATCTAAGGTGGATGAATATGCATTAGAGTTGTGTGATTATTAATTATTACACTGATTGCTTTAGCATGTTTCTGAGCAGTGATAATGAGAAAGCCCCCCCCTCGGGTGTGGATGGCAGTAACCAATAGATCTACACCTGGATGGAATAAAAGGGGAAGGTAGGCTGCTGCTTGCTGCTTTCTTCTGCTACCCTGCCAAGGACTGTTTTTTCTCTGCCATTACCCTCTGCAATGCTGCCAGTTATGGTCTGAAACTTCTAGAAACTTTGAGCTAAAATAAACCATTCCTCTTTTAACTTGTGGGTGTTAGGTATTTTGTCCCAGCAACAAGAAAAATAACCAAGACAAATTAAATGAAGGTTTTCTTCTATTCATTAATTTTTTAAATTTCTGCCATGTATAAGCTTAATCGGGTGATTTTTGTGCTTTTATTAATATGATTAATGGTGAAAGCTTTCACCATTTTTTGGGTAATGTTAAATAAACATTTCATTCCTGAATTCCAATTGGTTGAAGTTATCATTCTTTTTATATATTTCTGGGTTCAGTTTATTATTTTGCTTCATATTTTATCTACATTTGATAGTGATATTGGCAAATAATTCTCTTTAAAATGTCTTTGTTGGGCTCACTATCAAAGTTATGATAGTTTCATAAAATACATTGTGTAATCTTACCTCTTTTTCTGTTCTCTGAGTTTGTATAACACAGTGAATCTCTATTCTTAAAATTTTTGGAAGAATTCATCCCTGCATTTCCTATTTTTCCTTGGATTGTGGCTTCTGAAATCCTAGTTATTTTGGTTACTTTGTGATATTTTCACATTTTTGTTTTTATTATTTTGATCAGATTTTATAATTATCCCAAATAGATGATTAGTCTGATACAACTGATTCATTAGTGCAAGATAATATTTTAAGGGCTAAATGTTAATGGAATGCAGGTTATTAATCTTTATTTCAGTGAATATTAAGTAAGGGGGATGTTTAAGTAGAGAGATAACATAATTAAGAATGGAATTTAAGTATGACAATGATACGTAACATGATAAGTAGGAAGAACATTTAAGAGGTTATTGCAAAAGTTCAGGTAAAAGCAAATAAGAGTTTACTCAGAGGAGTGTGAAAAAAATAGAAAAGATGTCCTTTAAACTAAAGTTTTACAAAATGTGTCCCTCAGATAGTCGCAGAAGCTTTACCTGGGAACTTGCTAGAAATGAATACATATGTATTTCAGCCTTGCTTCAGACCTACTGAGTCGGAACATCTGGGAAGAGCCGGGCTCTAACACATCCTCCAGGTGCTCATGACACTCAAATTCACAGCCCATTTCTTGAAACCAAATTTACCTCCACAGCTAGGGATGGCAGCAGTAAGAACTCTGGCCAGTGAGACAGAAGGGGAAATCTCCCTGGGGTACTTATAGGACAATTTTTGCTTTCCTAATCTAAAGCATGAATTCTGATAATGCTGAGGCTTTTTTATTTTTTTACTTTTTCATCCTGTTGTGAATACTAATTCACATAGCAACCAAGAAGCAAAAGCATGATGACCAAAAATCTAACAGGTTAAGAATAGCAGGGCAGAGCTTTAGAAGAATCAGGGTTCTTGGTAGCATTGTATGCCTGGGCATCATTAAATGTGTTTATCATTCCATGCATGGGCACTGGGTTTTCTGCTATGGTGGCCAAAGGAATTCCAACTGATATCTGTGTCAAGTTCATGTTTGGCATCTAACAAGAGATCACAAATAATAGTTTCCTTTAGTGAAGTCAGGAAGTAATCTATGTTTCTTCATTTAATCTACTGCTGAAGAAGAGATTCCCGCTAAGTGTTTTGTCCCTATGGAGATCACAGCTTTGGATAACATTCCATGTCTTAATACCTTGGGCAGAAAAGGCACTTTTGGATGCTGTAAAGAGATTTGTTTACTGGATAAAGTCCCTTCTGTGCAGGAGCCCAGACAGCAAGGGACCACATTGCCTTCTCCTTGGCATTACTGTCTCTCCTATCCCCATCCAGAAAAGGGGAAATCTGCTGTGAATAAAAGTGCCACCAAGAAATTCACACCAGAGTGTAGTCCTGCTCCTCTCCCCATTCCTGTTGTGTCCTGAATTCTACAGATTTGGAGGAGCAAAGGAAAAATCTCTGGGTGGAGGCCTAAACTCCACAGCTCAGGGCACTGTGCCCGAATGCTGCTCCCTTGCAATGAAGTGCTGGCTCTGTGACTTGGCGCTGTCTCTCCAAGAGTGCTCCAGATGACAGCAGGGGCCTGTCCAAGTCTCAGACACACTTGGGTGGCATTTGTGACTTGCATATGACAGTGCTCAATTCTAAAGGGACCAACCCACAGTGCTCGACTATAGACCCTATTGGGAAACAACTGCGGAAGGATTTAAGAGGAAATTGCCTGGGGTGTCTGGCTCCAAACTCCTGCTCTAAGCTGCAGGTGCCATTTTGGGTCCCCAGCAGGATATTCTGTGAATGGATCCAAATGCCAAATCACCTCCACAGAGAGCTTTCTTGGCACTGACCATCCTGCTTAAAATTACACACCCTCCTCCAAACTCTCGCATGCATACTTCCCTCTCCTTGCTTTATTTTTCAGCATAGTGCTTATCACCATCTGGTATACTACATGTTTTACTTACTCAAGTTTTTATTGTGTTTCTTCTTCCACTAAAATGTAAAGTTTATGAGAGTAGTACATTTTTCCTGTTTTGTTCACTGCTACATCCCCAGTGTTTGGAAAAGTACCCAGCATGTTAAAGAACTAAGCTGAAGACACAGAGACTAAGGTTAAGTATATTATAGCATGATTAGTTATAAAGTCAAGGAATTCGTAACTACCAGGAAGTTTTGATGGCCACTCACCACCCCCACCCACTGGTTTCTCTCAAAAGGCATCTTTTAGTCTATGATTCTGTAATTTTTGAGCATGTACAGTGGTTGTTAAGAGTGCACAAAGAATAATTGAATGAAATGCAAGTAAAAGACACAGTTCTTGCACTAGACATTTAGCTTAGTGGCACAAGCACCTGCCTGGCAAGTGTAAGGTCATGAATTTGATCCCTGGTATCCCCCCCCCAAAAAAAAAACACAGTCCTTGAGTTGCTGTTTATCAAAGGAAAAATGGCCAAAAAGAAAGGGACAGCAGGTGTCTGTTTATTCCCTGGCCTGTATCACTAGCAAGTAGTGGTGCAATGCCACATTTAAGGAAGGAAATTTCTTTGACCTTCCACCAGGCAACACTCCAGACCCAACCTTTAATTATTTTAGGTCTAGAATAAAGAATTCTCCTGGAACTCAGACACACCATGTTGGACCACTTCAGCCAAAGCACAAGTTGATTGGCATTTTAATAGATTTCTCTGTAACTGTGTTGCTGAATGGCACCCAACTATATGATGTTCAACCAGCTGAGGCATGCAAAAGGATTGGCTTGAGTTCCAGCATCTTTCCAGCATTTGTCTCAGATAGTGATGGTGAATCTATGGCAGGCATGGCGCTTCGGGCTGTTTGTGTCATTGAAAGCACTGAAAGGTTCGCCATCGCTGGTCTAGGAACTGTCTCTGTAGAGATGATGATAGAAACACCACAAAAGGCTGCATTAAGAGGGGAGAATATGTTTATTAACAGAGAAATGTTTACTTTATGAACAAGGGAAGGTAGACAACTACCCAAAGAATCTGTAAGTCTTGCCTTTTTGCTAAATGACCCTTTTGTGTGACACATGGATTCACCTCTCCTTTCCAGGTTTCCATCAGTACAATCTGCTGTGAATCCCCTATCATGGTCACCTCTCTGTCCTCAGAACTGACGCTCTTCATCTTGACCTTGAACTTAAATATTTTGGGGAAATGCTGATGTAACAAATGTTTTTCCAAGACTATTTGGCTCTGGAATCATTACTTTCCTTTTCAATGGAGTATTTCACAGGACTAGTCTACCCCAAATGCACACTTTGGGAAAATGAGAAATTAGATTTCATGCTTCAGAAAGAAACTTAGTCCTCATATAGCTTAAAGGAAGAGATGCTGTGCTTTTGTTTAATATGGAAAATGGTGGTAGGCATTCAAACTATTGCCTTCTCAGAAGAAAAGTTCTTTTCAGGGGTGCTAGTTCCCTTAAATTTTTCCTTTTTTACTGCCTATGAGAGACAAGGGCAGCACGAAATGAAAAGCACACAGATATTTCATTAGTTAGCTAACATTGCCTTAGTAAAGTACCCAATCCATGTGGTTAACGCAACAGAAATTTATTGTTTCATGGTACAGTAGCTACAAGTCCAAATCAGGATTTCATCAGGTTAATTCTCTTATGTTTGAGGACTGTGTGAGAAGGATCGTGCTGGGCTTTTTTCCTTGGATGAAGATGGTTTTTTCTCTGTGTTTATACATTTACATTTTCCTTCTGTGTGTGCCTGTCTCTGTTGGGGCCCACCTCAGTGACTTCATTTGTTAATTATATCAGAAATAACCTTATTTCCAAATAAGGTCACATTCTAAGGTACTTGGAGTTAGGACTTGTAGGTAAGAGTGGTGTGTGTGTGTGTGTGTGTGTGTGTGTGTGTTTTGCTGCAGTCTGAACTCCAGCTAATGATCTGTCTCCCTAGCAATCAAGGCAATGGTAAGCAGGGTCACTGGTCTCTGGTTGAAGTTTGTGGTTTGAGGACTATGGTGTCATTTTTCTGGGGCCCTCAAGTCCTACGTTGGTGGGCACTCAGTTAGCTACATCTTTTTTAAAATTTTAATTTACTTATGACAATTGTTATGTATTTATTGTGATAACATGATGTCTTGAAATATATGTACATTGCAGAAATGGTTCAATTCAATTTTAACACATGTATTGCCTCACATGCTTACTATTTGTAATGAGAATACTTAAAATATGCTCACAGCAATTTTGAAGAACACAGACATAGTTATTAACTACAGTCACCATGTTGGACAATAGGTCTCATGACCTTATTCATCCCATCTAATTGAAATTTTGCAACCTTCCAAACTCTCCTCCTCCCCCTACCCAAGTACAATACATCTTTAAAAGTGATCACCAATCATATTATTCCAAACTATAAGCCAAACACAAAGGTAAGTCAACAAGTTCTTCTATTCAGCTCATTCAGTGAATCTGCTTGCAGGAGAGATCAGTGGTAGCTGATCAAAAAAAAAAAAAATACAGAACAAGTAATCCATGACAAAAATGAAATCTTTGTTGTTGTTTGTTGCATGTGTGTTTTTTTTTTCAAATAGCACCCAGATCAGATAACTTACAATGAATTTCCATAAACCAGGTCTTATAGAGGTACCTTCCTACTATTACTGATTACCAGGAATCAGCCACTGGATCCGTATTGTCGGTATTTACAAGTGCTGTTAATCTGGACTAAAGAATCTGGACACACTGATATTGACTACAATGTTCATTTGGGCACATCTAAAGATGGCAGGAGTCTTTTCTAGTTTCTTAAAACATGAGAGAGAGATGTACCTTTTAGTCTAGCAAGTCATATATATCTACCCAAGAGAAAAAGACATCCAAATAAAAATTCTTCCTTAAATAGCAGTATTATTCATAATAGCACAAAAATGGAACCAGCACAAATGTCCATCTACTGGGTATAATGGGTACACAGAGGATGGTATATCTGTATGATGGGGTAGTATAGGGTAATAAAAAGGAACAAAATACTTGTATGCAATGCAACATGGGTGAATCTTGAAAACATTGTGCTACATAAAAGAAAAACAATCATAAAATACCACATATGGCACAATACCAATTATATGAAATATCCAGAATAGGAGAATCTGTAGAAACAAGAAACAGACTAGTGGTTGCCAAGGGAGAAGGATGAAGGGACTGGAGAATGAAGACTGACTGCTAACGGGAAAGAAGTTTCTTTCCAAGCGATGGCAATGTTTTAAAATTAGATTATGGTGATAATTGCATAATTCTATAAATATACTTAAACATCATGCAATTCTATGCTTTAAAGTGATACGAAATTTTATGGTATGTAAATTATACATCAACAAAGCTGTTAATTTTTAAAAAAAATTTATAAAGACACTTTCACTCTGCCAATTGAAGTACTTGTTTGCTTCTTTTTCTTCTTCTTCTTCTTTTTTGTTTTGTTTGTTTTCTTCTTGTGACACTAGCAACTGCGCCCAAGCAATGTTTTCATTTTTTCACTTTGAGCAGGGGGTCTCACCAAGTCACTAAATAGTAGCTCAGACTGGGTTTAAACTCGTAGTCCTCCTGTCTCAGCCTTCCTGAGTGCTAGGATTAAAAGTATGGGTCACCACACCCCGTTTCTCCTTTCCTTGTAATCTTTCACCCACTTTGGCCCCCTCAACACTTTTTTGTCTGCTGCACCAAAAATCTCTTCCCTTACATTATAATCTAGTACACTATTTTACTAATGAAATTACATGTGTCGGCTAAGGATTTAACTCAGGACAGAGCAAAGGCCCTGGGTTCAGTTCTCAGTACCGCAAAAACAAAATGAAACATGAACATTTAAAGATCATAATGGGTACTGAAGAAGTGTCAAATGACAAATGTCCCCCCTTCTCTATAAACCACTGCCCCGCTATCTCAAAGTAACTGCTAGCAACAGTTTTTTTATGGATCCCGTTAGAAATTGTTTACGTATTTATAGCCTGTGTCCATATGGCGCCTGTATTTTCACACAGATTGGACCACACACTATTCTGTGCCTTGTTTGTCTCACTTAGTGCTGTATTTTGGAGATCTTTCCATGTTTGCACATATGGACCAATCAAATCCACTTAACGGCAGCATTGCACTTGTTCAATTTTTCTGCCGTAGTAATATCACCAGTTCCTTACTAAGAGGTATGGCACTTAGGTTATTGCCAAATGTGGATTTTTTTGTTTTATGTATCTTATTACTGCAAACTATATTAAAATAAATATTTTTGTGTACTGATGCAAGATAATTATGAGGAACTATTCACGAATTAAGAGCCACTAGCCTTTGAACGTTCATAATCATGACTAGGTTGCCCCGAGTAATAAAGCCCTCCCATCTACTCCTGTCCCTGGGAGATGAGGCGGCTGGCACGTGCTTCAAAGCTCTTCTGGTCTGGGACGAGGTCTGGCTCTTTCAGCCTACAGTCTGCACCCAAGTGTCACCTGGGCTGGAGTGCTCTACTGCCACTGTAATAATGTGTGTTGAACTTAAAATTCCACCCTCTTTGTAGGACAAAACTCGCTCTGCTTTTTTCTCTGCAATTTTCCTTCTTGACAGCCAAGCCTCCTTGACTTACACCAAAGATACAATCAATATGCAAATGGCCTATTACTACCCCATCCAGAAAAGGGTCCTGTCAGCTCATGTTCTCACTTTCTGATTCTCTGACGGATGGCCCAGCTCCCCCTTTGTATTTCTGCCTAACCTTGAGGAAAGTCACTTAACTTCTGATCACACCTGGTGCTGTATTGACATTGAAAGCAGGCAGGGATGATAGGGGCCGAAGGTGGTGTTACCATGTGTGAGGCTCTGTGAATTTGTGTGTGTGGAGAGTCCAGAGGGGCCTGGAGGTGTGGAAAATACTGAATGGCTATTTCTGAGCTTGTAAGAAACCAATACAAAGATGGCTGGAATATTGTGATCATCCTTGGTTCCTTTGCACAAGATTCTCTGGTGTGACTGAAAGGGCTGTGGTTTCAGCTAGGATGCAAGGTAGGGCTGCTGATTTTGTTTCCTTTGTTTCTTTTGTTAGGCCATTCTTTAAAAAAATTAAACAGAAATTTCATGTACTAATACAATTTGAAATCAAGTTAGTGTGATCAAAGATAAAGTATTGCTGATTTCCTGAGATTAGTTTGCTATTACGGGAACTAAAAGTCCTGTAGGGCTAACTGGTCCTACAAGAAATAAACACCAATTTTTTTTCAATCAATGTAATTTTCATTTGGAATTATATGGAACTTAGCTAATTTCACACATTTTCTTTATCAAATATTTGAGATTTTTTTCTTTATACTAAAAAATTTTGCTTTAAAAAATAAGAAAGCATTTTAAAACAATTACTTCAGTCCTGGGCTTAGTCTATATTTCTACCTTAAAAATTAAAATTAAAATAGAAGGTATCTGGTGAATAATTAAGCTGTGTTCAGTGGGTCATTTCCCCCTGATGGGAGAAGAGATGGAATTGGGAATTTGAGGCAGTCCTAAGAATATAATACTATGCTACTGAGCTACAAAAATCCGGCCTGATTTGTAAATTTGTGTTTCCATGGTAACACAAGTGTGTAGTTAAATAATCCTCACTCGTCTAGGACTGAATTCCAGCAACTCTTCCTAAACCTTCATCCTATTCTAATCCCACAGCTGTTGCCATGGAAATGATCAGATAGGATTCAGTCCTGGAGGCAGATGGGCCTATAGCGGAAGCTCAGTCCTGGCCTACATACAGCTGCAGAAATATTGGTTCTGTTTTGTTTTCTCCCAATCTTTGAATTACAGAAAGCGATCTCCTCACATGAGAGGTTAATTCAGTGTAATGTCATGAAAACCAGCCTTGAGGTTTGAGCATCTGGTGCAAATGAGGGAAAATCCATTCCAGAACACTGCTGAGGGTTGGAAAAAGCAGGGAGGCTTTCCTTTGACTCGTTTCTGAAAACTTGCTCTAAGAGAAAATTACATCATAGGTCCTCTCTCGGGAGTTGGGTCCCACATGCACTCCCATTAGGCTGGGCCTCACCTTGCCAGGAGAGCAGGTCATACCAGGCTGGGGCAGGGCTTTGCCAGCTGTGGAGATGCCAGCTCAGTCCTCAGCATTCATAAGGACTTGCTTTCTTCATGGTCAGTGGGCCCTTTACTGAGTGGTTCCAGGGTTGTCTCTGGCTGCATCAGCCAAGTCCTGAACAGGAATGACAAGAATTCTTCCCCGTCTCCAGCATCATCCTTTTACCATGTGCCTCTTTGCAAACAGATTGTTTGGGAAGCACTGAACATAAAATGATTGATTCTAAACCATATCATGAAGACACTGCACTTTGATTAAAATAGAAAAAAGCCATACTTTGTCGCTTTGTTTTGAACAATGTGATTTCTTTCATTTACTGTGAAGTATTTGGCAAAAAAATTCACTGGAGGATGAAGGCTGAATGCCGGTCCTAAAGAATTTATTGACATTTCAGAAAGGCAGATTTCCTAAAATGTGTGAGCCCCAAGGTGTCATGAGAATAAGACAAACCTCTAAAATACAGAAGCACAGAAACGGAAGGGTCTCTGGTAATTTCAATTAGCAGTTTTCAGATGAAGAAACTGAGGCAGGAGTTTCCAATTCTTCACAGTCCAGGACTCACATGTGTCCTTCAACACCTTCTCAAGCTGCCACCAGTTTCCTGAAAGGTAGCAGGTACTTACACTTTTTACACTTTTTTTCCTGCCTGGTCTAGCTAAGTTCCTGTTGTTCTTATTGATTATTTCCTTTTTGGGAGCTCTACTTATAATGCTATATATTGTTTCATAAATTTTCACATGTGTACAGCTCAGTTAACAAACACTTGCTGAATTAATGTATGTATTGTGTGGTTTGTGCTATCACTGCAAAGTATTCGGAATAAAAAGCTGCTGTCAACCTGCTCAGATTTATCTTATTCCATGTGACCCCTCTCACCACAAACACAGAGCAAAAGAGTGACAAGTTCTACAGCACCTTTGTAACACTTTATGGGGAAGTAGTATTATTTGGGTGGCAAAGGTTATGATTTGCAATGGCATGAAGTAGAATTTCATTCTTGCTTTTCTCCCCTTGACTTTCATAATTACAAGTGACAAGGAAGAGAGATAAGCCCTGAATAATTTCTTAAATACAAAAATGGAAATTTGGAATGGGAAGCTTGCCATTTACCACCTGATTTCTGTGATTCTCAGCAGCACTGTGAGAAGGAGGTGGTGCTCTCTTTCACACAGCTGAAACACGGTGACACAGCCCAAGATGCTTGTCTCAAAAGAACATGAGGCAGCTCAGTCACACTCTCAAACCCAATTTCCTATTCTGATCACTGCTCCTCCTCCATATGAGTTCACGCTCTGTAGATACTCCTAAGCTGAAATCTATCTAGTTGCAAAGGACACTCTTCAAATGTGTACTTGTCACTATGGTGGTAAATAATATCACTTCTACAACTACATGGAGTTCTGATTTGGAAGTACACAGTTACTTGGTAGGAAATGATTCCAGGTGGGCCATGCTGTGTCCACCTTCAAACTCCTCCTTTCCGGATCCAATCAGGTGGCAAGTCTCCACTGATGTGCTTCTCCATATTGTTATCTCTAAAACCCATCCTCTGCCAAGCTACCACCTTCTTAAAACAACTGTAGCTTGCTGGTATTGAGTTGCCCAGATCTCTTCTCGGCTCCAGTGCAAGAAGCAAAGCAATACTTTTGAAACCTGTCTCTGATCATATCTGTGTTTTTCAAAAACTTTCAATGATTCACCTCTGCCCTTGGAATAAAATCCCAAATCCTTAGCATGGTGGTTCTCTTCCCACTTTGGTGAATTCTAGAGCCAACTCCCCTGCATTCCCAAGCCCTAGAGTTAATGGTGGCCAACCTATGGCATGCATGTTGTTGTGTTGTGTTTTTAAGACAAAAGATACTACTGTATGAATTTGTTCAGGTTTAATTGCTGTGCTGGCAATTAATAAGCGTGTCTTAGGTTGCAGTTTGGATACTGGTCTCTAAAAGGTTCAACACATACCTAGGTCAGCAAAGTGCACATGTGTTTAGGAGTGATTCCCCTGCCCCCTGCTCCAGGCTGATGCCACTCAGCCTTCAGCTGAAATGTTATTTCCCACGAGAAGACTGTGCTAAGCTCCTGGATACTTTTGAGCCCCCTCTGGCAAACTTTCCTTGCACAGAGTGCAGTTTTTCGGAGGGATCCCACAAGTGTCATTTCATGGCAGGATGTACAATGCTTCGTCGGTAGTCTCCACAAGAAAGTAAGTTCCGTGAGGACAAAGACCATATACATGACACAGATGAGATGTCTAAAAAATAGCTAATAAAACAGTGAATGAATGAATGACTGTGGTTTGATGGAGTATGAGAAGAGTCCCACAGCATTGAGAAGATTCAGGTAGTCAAAGGCAGGTTTTTGGAAAGATCAATGAAGTCCAAGAATGGATAGGAAGTAAGGAGCTACTTCAAGTTCATTTCAAATATTGAATTGCCACATGTGCTAGAATCTAAGCCCAGACACACAAGATGCAAAAATATACAGGTCACCAGCTCTTCTCTCAAGGAGCTCACTGTCTACTGAGGCTGACACATTCCTACATGTGAATCTAAACCTATACTGGGATCACACCATACACCTAATATGCGTGAATTCAGTTCCATTTGCCTGTTATCCCACCCAGGAAAGACATCCACATGTCA
This sequence comes from Dasyprocta punctata, assembly GCA_004363535.1. Classification (NCBI taxonomy): domain Eukaryota; kingdom Metazoa; phylum Chordata; class Mammalia; order Rodentia; family Dasyproctidae; genus Dasyprocta; species Dasyprocta punctata. The sequence goes on along the minus strand of RJWM01011140.1, from coordinate 19,059 downwards.
TGATTTGTGCTATAGGACACCTACAGGGTCCACAAGACCTAAATATTCCATCCTCTCAATCAGGCTAAACTCCTAGAAATATTTGCTAATTCTAATACTGAAAAGTGACTTTCTTTTTCCTTCTTTCCTTTCTTCATTCCTTCCTTCCTTTGTTCCTCCCTTCTCTCTCTTCTTCCTTTCTTCTTCCTTTATTTCTTTTGTGGTACTTGGGTTTTAACCCAGGGCCTTCACATTAAGCTATATCTCCAGCCTTCAAAAACCATTTTTTTTTTTAAACTTTGAAAGAGTGTCTTGCCAAGTCACTTGAGATAGGGATGTGCCAGACTGGGCTCAAACTTGCAATTCTCCTGCTTTAGCCTCCCAATTTGCTGGAATTACAGGCATGTGCCATCAGGCCCAGCTGAAGAAGGCTATTTTTCCCATACTACTTCATCTGGGGCTCAGCTGAAGCAAAGATGCTCTCTCCCTGTTGCAGTGCTAAAGGCCAAAGGGCCGGGGGAAGCAGTGGGCTGAGGGAAGAGGTGAGCTGCCGTGCTGTCCACAGGTCGCAGCCTGTCCCACAGGGTGCTCTAGATCTGGGAGGACCCACAGAGCTGCCCTGAGTTGAAGCATTAGGGCTGGTTATTAAATGCATGCCACCCCGGGGGTAGGTGTGTCCTCGGGTGAGGCAACTTTCTTAGCGTGAGGGCAACTCCCAGGGAGTTTCAACTCAGTTCAGTCATCAGGAAACACTCCAGCAGCTGGGCAAGGCGAGCCTTACTCCTGGGGGAGCTGCATGGCATGCGTGGCACAGAGATTGGCATAATATTTTCTTTCTGTTCTTCCCCTGCCTATGCCCAGATTTGCGTTTTAGTTGAAGGGACTTTCTAGACATGAGCCTGTTGGTTGACAGCAATGATTTTACTCACCTCCTACTTACCCATATCTCTAGTTTAGCACTGTAAACATAATGCATTATCTGGGGGAGGGAGGTAAAAGCTGTTAGGCAGTATTTGTTTCACCAGACTCCATCCTTCCCATCTTCAGTGTGTGCCGACTGGTGGGTAAGGTATGTACAAATGCCTTGTTCCTCTAAGAAAGAATTAAATGTTTTTCCTAAGGATGAGAATAGATGGATATTTTGCCTTTAAAAATGGAGAATGGTAAATATAGACAACTGTCAGGGGGTTTTGTGGCCTTGGGCAATGCTATGGGCCAAAGCACTTGTCCCCTCTGGACCTTTCCAGGCTTAGAAGGAGCCATTTGTCCGCAAGTAAAGTTGCCGAGTGATTAGTAGCAGGGGGCCTACCAGAGCTCCAACCTCTAACCAGGCAGAGCTGAGGCTGGGGCTGGCACTGGAGAAGGACATAGCTGAGTGACAAGCCTGTTACTTGCCTCTTTCAAGAGTTCAGATGCTTCCTAAATGAGGTTCAGATTATTCACCTTGTTGGCATTGTTTCCAGCAGCGATGAGCTCTTCATCTTTGTCTTCCAGTTATCCATGTCAGGCAAAGGGCAGCTATTTGTAAACACTGTTATGAACTGTCAATGTGGCCACGGGTCTCTCAGTCACATACTGTATTCTGTTTTTCAGGGTTCTGGACCTTTCTGCATCATCTCCCCTTCTTTTTGTTCTATGTCTTCTAGTTGTGGCACTATGGAGTTTTCCTGTAGCAATATTCCTTTCCAAACAAGGGATGAGAAGGTAAATGTAGGCGTGCCTTTGCCACCTGGCTCTGTACCTTTAAACAGGACCCCTATTAAGGCCTAAAGCAATTACATGTTCAAAACCTTTCTTCATAAACTCATTACAGAAATGCTTGAAGCTCTAACATTTTTCCCTGAAGAAACTGTAAAAACTCTTGTCACATTTCTGGAATCTTTTCCCCTTTGGGACCAGCTTGCCACTAAAATCTTTCCTCTCCCTTCTTCCCCTCCTTCCTCTCTCTCTGGCCTGAAAGTGCCATATTGGGGTCTGGATGGAATCCAGACTCACAGAGATGCTTAAAATTTGAGAAAACTTTCTGGAAATAGTTAGCTAAAGCATTTTTGTTCTTTAGTCCCACTATATGAAACCTCCTGACATTCTGAAGGGGAATCTGGGAACTCTTTTGTGTTCAAGTCTCATTGAGAATTAAAACTAGGAGATTAATTTAAATTCATTTCTTTTGCCCTCACCACTACCCTACCTTCCCAATTACCCATTCATTCAAGCTTGCATTGAGTACCTGCTGTGTACCAGGTTCTGTTGTGGGTGCTGGAGCCACAAAGACAAAAGAGACACTTGGAACACACCCAGGTTGTTCTATCACAGGACAGAGCGCAGTGGGGAGGCGCCCCTGGAGTTGTGCAACAAGAAGAACCCTGGCCACCCAAGGCTGTGGAGCACTTGAAATGTGACTCTTACACGAAAGTAAGGGGCTTGAAGCTTATCTTAATGACAGAAGTCGTTGAGATACTTTCAGCAATGAAGTGAAATGCTCCTGGCTGCATTTTAAATGATATTCCTGGTGATATTGTGGAGAATGGATCCAAGGGAGTGACACTGGAAGTCATACTTGTCACACACATGCACACAAGAGAAAGCAGAAATCAAGGATGCAGGCTCCACTGCAAAGGAAAAGGTGGTCCGTGGAGGAGGAGAGGAAAAGCAGCAGCAAATGAGATCACTGCTGATCCCATAGGTAAGTAAAGGCAGCCATAAATAGGAAATTTTTAGAAGATGCAAGAAATTTACATTTGACTTCATGTTGCTTCCGTTTCTGAGCAAAGCCTAGTTCATTTAGTACAAGCTAAACCTATGAAAGTGAATACTTTTATTTAGGAAAGCAAGACTTATAATCAGAGAACTCTATGAGCTTCTGACAAACTGGATCAACTAGTTTACACCCTATAGTACGAAAAATCCAAAACAACCATACTGTGAAAATTTATTTTTCAGGACAATGTTCAGTTGACATTCCTACCATCCCATTCATCTAAGTACTCTGTGGAGCTGGGCTTCTCGTTCTTATTTGGGGCCCTGAGACCTTTTGAGCAAATGACTTTGAGTGCAAATACTCCAGGTTCTCTTTGGGAGCGCCTTACTATGTTCTGTCTTCATCATTTCCAATCTCATTTTCATTGCTAACTCACATTTACCTCCCTACCAGGAGGTCAGAGGCTATTTTTTTTTTTAATTTATTTTTACATAGAAACATAAATTATTGTATTTCTGCTTTTCCATTAAGCACCTACCAGTTAGGAACTATGTGTCATTCTACGTCTCCCAAGGAGGCCTGGATGAATCAGAATTCAAAATGTCTAAAATGCCTCAGGCTTCTTAAAAGAATGATGTTCTATAAGTAAAAAATAGAAATGGAGATTTACAAGTATCACAGGAAATGTCCTGGGTCTAATCAACATAAACAGTAATGTTTTATAGGGCAGCAGTCTGGATGCATCTGGGATCAGGAGTCAGGAGTCAGTCTCCTGTCCTGCTGTGCATTTGGCCTCCATGCCAAATGGGCCATCATTTTGTTGCCTTGAGCTTGCACTTCCTCGTGTGTGAAATTAAAATAATAATAATATCTGTCCTCCATACCCACAGTGCTGTGGTGAGTATCATAATAAGCCATCTGTAAAACCAATGGAAAGGTAGACACTTTGGGCTATGCCTCCCTAGATATGGCCAATCTTTGAGGTCCATAATCATGATTATGGTGGTGAGTGTCATTGCTTTTTAATCTAACCCCAGGGCAGACCTCCACCTATGGCCCATTATAGGCACTCAATAAATATTGTGGAACAGAGCCATTATTTTTTAAGGAGCTCTTTTCATGAGTTTTCTTTCTTTTTTTTTTTTTTTAAAGAAATCTTTCTCTTCCATACACTATTTCTTTCACAAATTCTTAAAGCCACCTTCGCCTCCAAAGCACCTTAGCCTTTGATCTTTCAGGGCTGACTTTCTATGCTAATTTTTCTCCACAGGTTCCACTTTTAAACCTCCCTCTCCTCTGGATCTAATGTTGCCTGCAATTTGATTTCATCTATGATTTTGCCTGCTATCCTGAGTTTGCTTTCACTTCCTCTCAGCTTGAATCCTAGGAAACCCATGCCCTCTTTCTTCTTTTACACGCCCACAAATGACTTTGAAAATTTCAACTCTCCCTTAAACCCTGTTTGCTGCTCTCTCTGCTTCTTCGCTCACCCATATCAGCAAATGCATTGCCTGTTTGTCATGGAAACACTCTCTTTTCGATTTCCTCCCCCCAACTCCACTTATTTTTTTTACCCAGTTCAATCTCTGCACCATTATAATCTTGCTCATCATGTGGTTTCTCTCTTGGTTAAACCCATTATTTTGACACAATTTATGGATTCTTTTTCTCCTCACCTTCAGTTACACAGCTCTGATTTAATGCTAGGTTTCACATTGATTGTTTCCTTCTGGGTTAGAGCCATTATTGATGCCATAATATTTTATGGTCTTAGAATATTTGGTCTCAAAGAACTTTCTGTCAGTATGATGCGGTGTGGTGAGTGTGCCAGAGATAAGACCGTTCACCATTTCAACAAAGACAATTGGTGCTTCTGCAGGAAGCTTCAAAGGGCACCACCATCTGTTTTCTGAAGTTAATTAGCCCTTTGTCTTACTAGACAGATTGTATTGCAGGATTTCCAGAGTTTATGTACTTCCATGTTTTTATTTTAGTTATTCGCTGCTTTTATCATTGTTAACTCCATTGTTCTCATCCAGCAAGGTCAATGAACACAGTAAACCAAAGAACAAAAAGAGATAATGATGAAGATAGTTGTAGCAGTAATTACTGTTTCTAGAGACTTCACCAGATAAGGCAGACCCTTCTCGAAACACTTTAGATGTCTTATCTTCGATCATCCTCCCTACAACCCAATGATGTAAGCCAATTTTTATGCCCATATTATATCTGAATATAAGGGAGTTGAGGTATTAAATTATTCAAATTTCACTGCTAAAAAGAGGGGGAAAATGAAACATGGGAACCACAGCCAAAACAGATTCATGGATCTGTCTGCAAGAGGTTGGTCTTCTGGCATCAAGGGACTCAGTCCACCCTGTGGCTTATATTGGTGAGAACAGTCTCTGCAGCACGGTGTTTGTGTCCCATATAGAGGGCAGCTGTAGGGATTGCGGAGGAAAACATAGAGGTAGATATGAGCTACTAAATAGAAGAGGGAGAACTTGATTCATGACCAGCTGTAGGGAGATCATAGCTTGGGTTCCCTACTAGAAAGCATGTCCTATCACAGTGGGAGAGTAATGATTCTAGATGGAAATTCTCCTACTTAAATCTATGGGCAGCACAAGCTAAATACTGGCTATTACTCCACACTAGTGTCCAGAAGAATACCTGGATCAGGATTCCCACTCATATTTTTGCAATCCATACTCTCCCTGGATCTGTGATGCTGACTCCATTGTGGCTTCACTGTCTGACATTTCTTTCTGTTCCCATAGGACACAGGATTGGTAAGTAGGGGATTGAAGAGAAAGGAAATAACTTTCACAATGGAAAGTATAAGCACACTTGTTGGTGCTAAATCAGCCAAAACACTCTTTAAAGATTTTAAAAGTCACGCATTGAATAAAGGCAAGGGAGCATGTCATCATTTTTCTGTTATTACTCAAACACTTAAAAGCTTATCAATAGCAGTTTCACATCCAAGAGTATAAAGACACCTGTTGCTGAAGAATTTCCCCATCATGTCTGTTATGCTTCAGGTGCTCAGAGATGGGGCTTTTCATAGGTGGCTGAATCTAGGGTGTGTTATGCTGAAATTAAGAGTGTGCGGTACTGGGTTAGTCTCCTAATCGGTTTATCATAGTTCTGGGTGTGGATAATGAAAATGCCCATCCTGGATATGAGTGGCACCACACAAAAGGCCGGTACCCTGAGTGGGATTAAAGGGAGAGAATGGCTTGCTGCTGCTGCTTGCAGTCCACCGTGCCATGGACTATTTCTCCTCTTTGATATCCCTGTGCCATGCCACCCTGCCTTGGAGCCAGGCTATTGTGGACTGAAACCTCTAAAAACTGTGAGTTTTAACTTGTGGGTGTCAGGTGTTTCATCCTAGCCACAAAAAGTAAGTAAGACACTGTCCAACTGGTGAACTCCTACTCATCCTTCAATCTCCAGTTCATGTAATACCTCTTAGGAAAACCTTGAACTCCTCCAACTTACAGTAGGTATACCTGTGTCTCTAGCTCTGTATATACATGGCACTATGTTTCTTTATAATAGTAGGTATAATATTGAGTTATAATCCTTTTTTATGGTATTGTCATCAGTAAATTGTAGACCTCTCTAGGGCAGCTACCCTATTGTTCAGAAGCTATACAAGCATTTACATTCAGAGCAAGTGGAGTATCACATAGTAGGTCCACAATAAATGTTCAGATACATGAACAAAAATGATGAATGCACTAATAAGTAAATGGGGTGAACCAATCTACTTTCAAACCATTTTAAATTGCCCATTCTGCTTACAGGATATCAGGATTTGATCAGAAAAATAGAACCAACGATGTGTGATCACAAATCATGACTCATGAAAATAAGTGAGGACATACTTCAAGTTATACGGAAGTTGGCCAAAATTCAGAGAAATTTATGAAGGAGACCCAGCAAAACCTGTAAAAGGTACAAGTGGGTGTTGCCCCATGCCAAGGAGCTCATGAGCTACAAGAGAGCCTGGTGATCCTACATTGCCTTTCCAAATCTAGGACAAATTTCTCTCATGGGCAGTGCCCCACCCAGGACCCATGGATGAGGGAAGAGAATTCTGGGAAATATAGTTACAAAGCTACCACAATATGTACACTTTCAATAGCTTCCACACCCCATTTTGAAATTTGAGTTTGCATTTCAGTTGGGGCTCATCCAAAGGAGAAAGAAAGAATCAGAAGAGCCAAACAATGAGAGCATCAAAAAGATTGCAGTAGATTACATTATTGGCTTTAATTCCTCAACCCCCTCTGCATCTACACCCTTAATGGCCTCACAGTAGGCAGGTTATAGTTTCCTGAGTGACTTGCACTTGGTCATGAAACTTGCTTTAGCTAATAACAGTCAATCAACCTCAGAGACTGAAAAAGCAAAAGAACTTTATTTGAGGTCTTGAGAATCACAATTTGGAAAATGTAGACTCAGATACTACTATGACATAGATCAAGATTGTACCCCAAATGCCTCATGAGCTCTTTTGGAAGGTGATTGAACTATGGGGATCATATAGCTACCTTGCTGTTAGAAGATAAGTTCTGGTTGGAAGAGGTGGGTAACTGGGGGCATGATCTGGAAGAATCTCTGCTTCCTGGCCACCATGATGTAAACAGAATCCTCCACCAGATTCTTCCACCTGTCTCAGAGCCTGCCAAGTCAACTAAAAACATGAGACAAAATAATTTTAGCCTCCTTTAAGTTGTGGGTGCTAGTATTGTGTCCTAGTAATGAGAAAGTGACTAAGACATACATCTGAATAAGTACATCCAAGAAGCTCAGATTGTACCAGGTCATTCAAGGAAAGGAGAAGTGAAAGACAAAGGTAATTCTATAAGTTACATGAGAAAGAAAGTGATTGGTGCAGAAAAGGAACTTGACACTAGTTATGTATCGCTAGGCTACACATGATTGATTACTAGGGCTATCACCAGGTAAAGAGAGTCCATTTGTCTAGCTGCAGCAGTAACATTCATTAATAAGATAGTAGCTTTTGCAAACTCAGCTCAGTTCAAAAGTTCACATTCCCTGGCCAAATTCAGGAATTCATTTCCACAGGCAGCAGTTTGATGTATGTGTAAGTCCGGAACCTCTTTGGTGTTCTCCTACCTCCATTTTGAAATGCTCTTTAAGGTTTGTCTTTCATCATGACTTCCTCTTGAATTTCACATAACATATGACTGGAAGTGATAGTGAGTATTCCCAAACCTAGAACTTTAGAGGCCACACATATTCTTCTTGCCCTCTCTTGCCCTTTTGCCATATCTGTGAGCAGAACACAACCAGGGTGACCCCTTGGCCCAAGAAGTAGAGCCAGAGTCACATGAAGCAGAGCCACTCCAGTCCTCCTGCAGGTGCATGAGTGATCAAAATTCATGGTTGTTTCAAGTTCCCTTTACTTTCAAGTTGTTTGTTATACAACAATAGTTAATTAGTACAACTCAAACAGAAACAGAAGTGGTTGGAAATCTTGCTCTAAGCACCCAAACCGTAGCATTTGCAACAGCATCAATGACAGTCCTAGAGTTCTCCTCTTATCAGCAGTTCTTGCATCTCAGCCTTTGTAGCTGTTTTTGTGCAGTGAGCCATGGGGTGCAGGAAGTGCAGCTCTTGGAGGTAAAATGGTCTGGGCCATCACTAGCTATCCATGGCAAGCAGGGCAACACTTGCAAAGCCGAGGAAGTAAAGCTAAGTTGTGCAGGCTTAAGGGGGCTCTGGAATTGACTGGATTTGAAGTCTTCCTAAAGTGACATTGCTCTACCATCAAGAAATCAACCAATAAAGTGAATTTGTTTTCAGGTGTGCTTTGACAAATGGACAAACATAACTACTGCACACATAGCTTCTGCCAACGGTTCCCATCACTTTTAGGATCAATGTCAAATGTCTCAACAGGACGGGTGTGATATTTTCCTGTCCTGGCCTCCTCTTACATTCAGAGATGTCTCTCGAGTCCTTCTCTTCACTCCTACTCTTTTACACCCAGCAGTTGTCTTTGCCTGGAATATACTCCCTCCTCTACCTCCCAAATTCCTAATTGTTCTCCAGAGGATACCATACAAACTCTATTTTCTCTGATGATTTCTGACTCTTTAGCTCTAACCCCTAACCCACCCCCAGACAGAATTATTATTTCTCCAAATATTGTCTTGGTTGTGTTGCTTTATTCTTTGTTAAATAACGACCTCTCATAGGCAGGGGAGGTGTCTCCTTCACTTTTATGTCTTTTAATATTTAACTCAGGAGTCTTCCCAGTCCCCAGGAAGAGATGAGCAGATTGCACCTGCTGAGACTCAGTTGCTAAGATACTTTCCAAGAGGATGTGAGATTTTTTTTCTCTACTTAAGGAGGTATTTTCATCAGTTAAGGTGACCTCCTGGATTTTGTTGATAATCACTGGATGCCAAGGCAGAGAAGAGGAATTTTCACCTGCTTTTTGAAAGCAGGTCAACTGGAAATAAGAGCCTGAAATGTAAAATACACTGAAAAATCCCTAATATATAAAATCACTAAATTCCTGCCTAATCCAAAATAGCTTAACAGAAACCTACTCTAAATGGGCCACTTAAATAGTGCTGAGTGTACACGGACTTATCAAGACTGTTATCTGGTTTTAGATCCTCCTCTCTCAGACATCTAAAGTATTTTAGTCTCCTTCCAGAATCCTGTTTCCCCCAAACACCACTCCATAGGAGTTCAACTCTTAGAGAAGTGGAAATATTGTGCTTTTTTCTTCCTAAACTGGCATTAGAGGAGACAAAGCAGTGCTTTGTCAAGATAGCAGTTTCAGATTTATCATTGTGTTTCATGCTCCTGCCCACATTTGGGTCTAATCATACCCCATTTCTAAAGATAACATTTCACCATTTCCAGGGATACCGATTTTCTGAATTCACTGCCAATCACATTTCCACTTGGAGTCCTGATAGGCACCGCCAATGAGAAAGCTGATTCTGTAGCCAGGAGAGGGAACTCTCTCCTCTGTTTCCTGTTTCTTTCAGGTTCATGGCAGCCTCAGCAGCTTTGCTTCTTCATCTGTGCATTAACTGCACTTTCCTACATCAACAGTTGAATTCAGTTTTTCAAATATTTGGAAAACAAAACACACACACACACACACACACACACACACACACAGATTGCTCTCTCCTAGTGAGATAGATCCCTGCTGCAACTAAGCACATCTTGCCTGAAGGATCTCAGTTCGATTCCACAGAACCTCTTCCCTGAGGTGTTAAGTTTTAAAGTATCACAGTCTCTTCTTGTTCCTCCAGCCCTGAGAGAGGTTACTGCTTCTGCAGTTGTGACACCTTGAAACTAAGCTTAGAGTTGTCTTTTGTTTTGGTCACTTAACCAACAACTTTATACCTAGGTAATAATTCTTGATGTAAAATTCTCTCTTCTTAAGTAACTGGGGTTATTGGTGTCTCTTGATTGGACTCTGTCTGACACTGGCTGGAGTCTAAAAATACTTCAGTTGCCTTGTTACCTCCCTTGTGGAATTTCGTGTGGTACCAACATCCTTGTTCAGATTCCCTGATTGGGAGATCCAGTGCTCACCCCTGGAGTCTCCCATTGGGCTCTGGTCTTTCTTCCTGTGATATTTTCACTTGACTCATCCAGAATCTTAGCTTAGGCTTCTGTAGCAAAATACCATAGACTGGGTCACTGAAACAACAGACATTTATTTTTCACACTAGTCTGAAGGTGGGAAGTGAAAGATTTAGGTCCTAGACTTTGGTTTCCATGAGGCTTTGCTTCCTGGATTACAGATGGCTTCTTTCTTGTTATAATCGCACATTTTTGAGAGAGAAAGAGTGAGAAAGCTCTCTGAGGTCTCTTCTTGTAAGACACTATTCCCATCGTGGAGTCTCTACCCATATTAGCTTATCTAAAACTAATTATCTCTTGCCATGGTTTGGATGTTGTCTGTTTCCCTAAAGGTTTAGCTATTGGAGACTTGGTCTCCAGAGTAGAAATACTGGGAGGTTATGGGATATTTAAAAGGTGGGGCATAGTGAAAAGTCCAAGGATTCACGATGGTGTACCTTGAGGGATTGTGTTAACTTTCCAATCTTGTAACAAAATAAAAATACCTGAGTAAACATCTTAAAAGGAAGAAACTGTCATTTTGGCTCATAAACTAAGAGATTTCAGTCCATGGTTGTCTGACTTCATTGCTTTTAGGCCTGGACAGAAACATCGTAGAGGAAGAGCATGCCAGATGAAAGCTGTTAATCTCATGGTAAGCAGGAAAAAGAGAGAAAGGGACAGAGACAGAGACACAGAGACAGAAAGACAGAGAGACAGCAGAGAGGTGGAGAGACAGAAAGAGAGACAGAGAGACAAGAGACAGAGAAAGACGATGGGCAGGGTACAAAGCCTGCCATTCAAAGCCAGACCCTCAGGGACCTGCATCATCCAATTAGATCCCACCTCTCAATAAGCCTATTTAGCCATGAACTCATAAATGGGTTAATTCATTATGAAACTAGAACCCAACATGAGCCAACCACTTCCCCAAAACCATCACCTGGCAACCAAGCCTTCAACATAAGGAGCCTTTTGGGGTACACTGGATCCAAATCATAACAGGAACTGAGGTGTTTCTTGTGGGACCCTGGTTAGCTCTTGTGCAAGGTTTTTTATGAAAGCCTGAGCCCAACCTTATTCAGTTTCTGTGGTTCCTATTTGAGATATGGTTTCTCACTCCTCCAGTCGCTCCCCGGATTGCAATTGGCCAGGAGCTGATGCAGTCAAATGATGGAGTGGTGGTAGTGAGGTGTTCTCCAGAGTCCATGCCATACCATTTGGACTTTCAACAACCAAAACTGTAAAGAGCTAAGTAAACTTCTTTTCTTTACAAAGTTAGAGTGTCTTAGATATTTTTGTCATAGCAATGACAAATGAACTTATGCACCCCTCAAAGGCCCTCATTTTCAAATACTACCATAATGGGAGTTAGGAATTCAACATATAAATCTGGAAGGGAGGACATAGTTAAACCCACAGCACTCACTTGCCAACTCAGGCCCCATTCTGATCACAGGAATTCCATTTTCAAGTCCCCAGTACTCATCCTTCAACCTTAGTTCATAGCTGAGGTTTGTACTTAGGACTTTCCGCACACCCTGAAAACCCTGAAACCTGATAAGCCTTCCGTTTATTGACAACTCATTTTCCAAAGGGGACAAAAACCTGGTTTTGCAGATTTTTCTTATTCATGTAGTGCTTAAATAATTCCACCAACTGGGAATATAACTCAGCAGAACAGCACCTGCCTGGCAAGCATGAGGTCGTGAGTTCAATTCCTGGTATATATATATATTTTAAAAAAGTATTTAAATACTTCCACCATAGCAAATTTCACTGACCACAGGACTAGGGAGAGATGTAAGGCAGTACACCATTATATATTAGTTTTGCCATATTTTTCAAATAGACATAAGTAATCTTGAGAGCGTAGGTAGTGTAAAAATATAATAAGATAAATAAAACTGATGAACTTTGATTTAATATAATTTATTTAAATACATATTTATTTACTCTAATTTTAATGGCTTGTTTTACAAATGGATTGCAAAATTTATGAAAATTACAAAGAGCTCTCACTATCTAGTTAGTGCCAGCTCTGTATACCATGGGCCACAGCTGTACACACAAAGTGTCCCCCTGCTCTACACAGAGCAAACACAGTGTGAAATCCACCTCCCTGAGCTTTGGGAAATCCAGGCTGCTCTTCTATCTCATTCCATCGTGGAGATAAAGCAGTGCTACCAGAGTGTAGCCCGGGTGGCAAACAAATTGCAACCACCCCAAATTTACAGAGATACTGGCTTCTTACTACTAAAAGAAGGGGACCACAGAGCACCCCCTTTCATCTCCCTGTGGATTTCCCTTTTGTGAAAAGTCACTGACTGACTTGAGCAAGAAAACAAATGAGGACAAATTAGAGAAAGACACAGGCCGGAGACTATTTGGAACAGTAGACTTTTCTAGGCACACGATCTTAGACCTTGATCAACCAGTATAAAACCTACCAGTGTAAATTCTGCACTCATTTCATAAAGGCCACCCAGTCTTTTAAGAAAAACGTAGTCCCCCAAACCTCCCTGAAGTACTTGCTGACCTGCCTAAGAACTTAAAACCAGGAAGCAGAGCTCAGGTTGAAGTGCACCCTCTTCCAGGATCCATCAATTTCACTTGCCCTTTACTGCCCCATCCTCCTCCAAGTCTCTTGCATTCATCACATTACCCTATGTTACTCTTGTAGCTACCTTGAGATGTAGGTTTCATTATCATCATATTTACCAGGGGGGAAAGTGAGGTTCAGGAAAGGGTAAGTGCCCTGGACATGCCCCACAGCAAGTGAGGGAGGGAGCAGAGAACCAAGCAAAGCCAGTTGTTGCCTGGACTCTGACATGCTAGTTTTTAACGGCACCATTCTGTGTCTCGGAGTAAAGATGGAGAGAGTCCCCAGGCACACATTACTCGAATTACACTTAACTACTGCAGAGCCTTATTATGCATTTTCGTCTTCTTAGTGCTTTCTAATTAAAAAGGAGGGGAGCGGTGATCTTCCTGCACTCTTTACTTCTGCTCCCTCTGAATGGAAACTCAACCCCCCTCCCCTCATGAGAGTCTTTGCATTATGGAGCTTATTCTATTGCAATCAGCTGTTTAAGTGCAGAGTTCTCCCAGGTCCCTTTTTTCTTGGGGAGAGTTAATTAACGCCACAGCCACTAATCACTTAGCCGTGCTTAGTCTTGATTACATAGAATATGTGAAGGTACTTAGTCACCTAAAAATCTAAAAAGTGTTCCTCTGTTGTTACAGGCTTTAATTAATGGAAGAAATAATAATAATATTAACACTGCTTAACATCAGCTGAGTGCTTGCGGAGATCCAGGTACTATGCCAAGGGTTTTTAATCTTCACAAAAACTAATTTGAGAGAGACAGTATTATTTTTCTCTCCAGTTGGAACATAAATAATCTGAGGTGAAGGGAAAGGTAAAAATGAAAGAGCTGAGACATGAACCCAGATGTGTACAACTCCAAGGCCCAAGAAGTCAGCCTGGTTTCTTCTGTGGCTTAGGCAATGGTGACAATAAAACATTTCCTTTTCTGTTGTACCGAGATACTATTTTACTCAAGTACAGTTCCAAGTCGTGAAGTCTAAGGAATTGAAAAAAGACATTTACAGTCATAAATGGAAGATACAGACCATTAGATCATGACTAAGAAGACCTTCCCAGGACCCTTGAGTTTGGGTAAATGGCAGTTTACCCCGAAGCAAGCATTAATCTTTCTGGTTGGTGCTTCTCCGACTGAGGCTTGGGCAAGACAGGTATTGGAGCCTCATGTAGCCAAGTTCAAAGGAGGCACTGTGGAACAAGTTATCAGCTCTGCTTGCTAAGACTGGTCCTTCACCACACAAATCCTTCAGGATCGGTGCTCAGGTGGGATAGGAGATGACTATAGGACAAAGGGTATGGAATCAAAAGACTGACGATTATTAGCATAATCAGGCCTCTGGCTCCCTTCTCTGCCTCTTCCTTTTTTCCTGTTTGTCCTTTAATGCACAATTTCACTAGCTTTTCCATCCCCCTAGCACATTTATTTATGCCCATCAAAGCCCCCTTCCCAACTCCTAAGAACCTCTTACACTCAGCCCTTGTTCCCATGGAAACCTTTCCTGACCCCCCATATGAGGTCAATACTTCAAGTTCCCCGCATCGAGGAATCCTTTTCTTCTACACAATGCATATCCCAAGCAGGAATATTTGTGTTACTGCTGCTTAAATATCAATGCCACTGCTGCCTGGCAGTTGTGGGTGCTCATAAATAATGATCATCTTCATTTCCTATGGCTGATGCAGCAAAGTGCCAAAACCTGGGTGGCTTAAAACAATAGAAATTTACTGTCTCCTACTCTGGGGGTTAAAGCTTTGAGATCAAGGTGTTGAGATGGCTGTGCACTCTCTCTCTCTCTCTCTCTCTCTCTCTCTCTCTCTCTCTCTCAGCTTTAAGGGGGAGAATTCTTTCTTGCCTCCTCTAGTTTCTGGCCTTTGTTGGCTGTCCTTGGCATCCTTGGTATGTAGATACATCACTGTAGTCACACAGCTATCTTCTCTCTATGTGACTTCACTTCCTTCTCCTATGTGTGTAACTTTCAGTGTTCAAACTTCCCCTTTGTTTGATAAGGACACCGGTCACATCAGACTAGGGGCACCCTAGTGACCTCTTTTGAACTCGACTGCCTCAATAAAGACCCTATTTCTAAATAAGATCACAATCACAAACACTGGGGGTCAGGATTTCAACCTGTGTTTTATGGGGGGACATAATACAACCTATAAGAGTAATTAAATGAATACATTTGTTTGGATGTATTTCGTCAACCTTTGTGTTGTTATAAATTTCTTCATTTACAATATGATAGTAACGTTACCTATTTAAATCCCACATATATTTTTGAGATGAGGGAAATTAATGACAATAGAACGTAGCAATCATCTGCCCACCAGTAAATTTGATTTGACTGGCCAACATGTTTGGGAACATTTTTAGTGTCATTCGACCAAATTTTCATTTGAATCAGAGTGAGTTTTGATTATCTGGAGAGCAAAAATTGCATAATATATGGAGTCGGGAATTGCTACTCCCCAAATCATATAGGTGGTAAGCAAGAGCAGTCACTGTTGGGGTCGTGGATGTTGCCCTTGTGGTAAAGGGGTTACTGGAGGAATTCTAAAGTCACACAGACCAGGGTTTGAATCTTGGATTTTTGGTTCACTTTAGCTGTAGGAATTTGTCATTCTGAATCTTTATTTCCTCACCTATAAATAAGTTGATAACCTTTTCAAAATCCATATCTAAGATTATAGGAGAAATTGAGCTTACTTTTCTATCTGCTTATCCCAGTTTGTAGTGCACGATGAGCACCCACTACATGGTAGACTATATGAGATATACATGTCCAAGCCATGTAACTGCCATTGATTACATGGTGAAATGAGAAAAATTAAGGGTGATGTATGGTGGAGCTCACATGGCTCAGTCCACTTCAGTTCTGAGCAGCACTCTTGACTTAGCCCAGGGAGAAGCACAGAAAGTTGTCATCTCTCTTTGTTATGAGCAGACACTAAGAAATGTTGGAAATCTGGTAAAGGCATAGAAATGTCTTAGTGGTGAAAGTCCCGAGGCTCTGGGACAGATGTGAAGGGATTATCATATTTAATTTGCTGGGACTTCTTTCCACAAGGACAAGGACAGGATGATAAAAGCAACTCTGCTGATATTCTTGCAGCCAAACCCCAGATTGCTCTTTGCATCAAGGAGAGTAAACCAAGGCATTGCCTGAAACACCAGGAACATGAAGACATATTTCAGTGACAAAGGACATTATGGCCATGGTGCTCCAGCTGTCCTGAGAGGCAACATGACTGAATGTGTTAATGCTGAAAGTGCTACTCATCCCTCAGTTGCTCAAGGTACTGGGCTTTCATTTGAAAGTAAGTTGGTACGGCATTGTATCAGTCACTTTCCTGTTGCTGGACACACTACTTTACACGCACAACTCAAAGGAGGGGAGGTGCAACTCGGCTTATGGTTTTGAGGGAATCAGTTCTTGGTTAGCCAACTTCAAGTGAGAAACAGCCTGGTGGAAGGGCAAAGTGGAAGTTGCTCATTTCACAGCAGCTTGGAAGCAGAGAAAGCAGGAAGGTGACTGGCAGGGCTATACACCCCTCAAAAGCACACCCCCAGTGATGCACCTGTTCCTGCAAGACCCACCTCCTGACCACACATTTAGCCCTGAACTCATCAATGTATCAATCCACTCATGAGTAAGTATATTGCTACCATGATCCAACCACCTTCTAAAAGTCTCACCTCTGAGTATATGAGACTGTTGTGAGATATTGTAGCTGTGAACCGTAACACACATTTTGTAGCCCACCAGACCTTGACTCAAATCTTACCATATACTGGCCTTGTGACCCCTGGAAAACAACTTAATCTTTGAGCATCAGTTACTTTCACTGAGAATTAGAGATGATCTTATTTCCTATGGTAGCTGAGAGGATTGAATGAGAGTGGCTGTGTGAGATACCTAGCACAGTGCCTGGAACAGAACAACAGTGGGTAACAGAGAGCTTGAGCTACTGTATATTAAAGGTAGGGTTAGGTGCAGATTGAGGCCTGAGCCCTACAGCCCCGACTTTGGTTCAAACAGCCAGAATTCACATTCCAGCTTAACTACTTCCTCGCTAGAAGATCATTTATACCACTTGTTATAAATATTACATTGATTTTGGATAGATGCCTCACAGCTCGCTGGGTATGTCTTATATTGTATATAAATTGTTATACCTTCCAAAATTTTTAAAACTTCTGAACTCTGACATGCCTTTGTATTCAAGGGTTAGAACTGCAGATCCAGTTAGATCTCAGATAAAGGACTTAAATGAAGGGCTGAGGACCTTTATGTAGAACCACCTTACAGAGGAACAGGGCCGGATGGAATGGCCTACACAAAATCATGCCTATCAGCTCATGGAAAAGGTTCAGTGAGTGATAGCCAGGCCAGCAGATCACCACCAACCTTCGGGGGTCAGAATTCTGCTTCTCTTACTTGTTACATAACTTGGGGATAAGCTTCAGGTCGTTCTCAGTTTCTTTGTTGTGAAATGAGAATGATAGGTGAGGCTGCTTCTCTTGTTGGGGGACTAAGTCAACAAATGTATGTAAAGCACTTGGTAAGTAGCCTCATGCTTAATAAATAGTAAATGTTAGTTATTGTTTTAATTATTGTGTTTGTATGCTTCTGTAAGTTCTTTTATTAGGGCATGGTATCAGAGAAAAACTCAGGAAACAAGGTAGGCTGACTCATAATGGTATTCTAAGAATTTTAGGAGGTATAGAAATGTTCCCCACTATATGAATCTAAGTCAACCTTCTATGCTGCACTTAACTAGATAAATGCAATTTAATTAAAAAAGTTTTGTTTCTATATAATATGGATTTTCCCCCAAACTAAAAAGTTCTAATAAGAAAAAAGCATGGAAAAAAAAAAGGAAGATGTTTCTTGGTAGTAGCTACACAAGTTATTCCAGATGGATTGGTGGCAATGGGTGACTGGAGGAACACGAAATGGGGATATTGGGTCAGGTATTGTTGGAATCAGTAAGAGCCCCTCTGTCCTTTGTGGGGTGGCCACACAGGTGTATCATTCAGATCTCCAAGAGAACCTACTGCAGGAAGCCTGGCCAGTTGACAGCTGCTATTGCCCTTCATGCTTCTCTATCACGTTTGCTCGAAGACCACAATTTCCCTATACCACCCACAGACAGTGACTCAGCATAGCAGGACCTGAATGACAGCCCCTCTGCCCACCATGGGAATTCTCTGTGGGCAACCATTGCATGTGAACTCCTCATCATCCTGGCCAAGCAGTTCCTAGAACAGTGTGCAACCTGAGGTGTGTCTTATCTAGATCTGCTTGCCCTGTGTCTTTATACAGGCATCTGGGGTAGGAAGGCTCTCCCTGCCTGGTTCTGCTGCCTCTTTGTTTTTAAATCATTCCAAGACAACGCTTCTCATAAATATCCTAATATCCAAGCCCATGTTGGTGTTTGCTCCTTGAAAGATCCTGATCAGCACACCTTGTGTTTATTTCCTAGTCTGTTTGCATTGAAGTTTCTCAGTAGTAAGTTCTGCCTTGAGATACTCTTGCAGGGCATTTGGAAAGGAGAAGCAAGGGAGATACCACCCTCTTGATGGTGATGGAAGCTGATAATTTGGCTCCAGAAGATAGCTTTTTTTTTTAAAGCCGGGTTCCACATTCCACTATCTAACCACCAGCTTCATAGACTTAAACTGCTATGACTTTGTCAGGATTTTTCTGACATTTCCAGGACTTTGAGAAGCAGAACAGTTTTTGAAGGACTTTGAAGGCCAGCTCATTCCCCTGCCAGTATAAAGAGTCTTCATAATATCTGCTCCATATGATTTCCTTGGTTCTGGCCCAATGAAAGCTATGTGCCCTCTAAACTTCCCTTCTCCGTTGTTTGAGTGTTGCTTGCAGTTGTCCTGTTCACTCTAGCTTCACTACAGTATATTGAGTGTGTGTGGAGGGGTACATGTAAATTTAATTTTTAAAAAATAGGTTATTAAACATGGGGTGGCAGTAAGGCCTGTGATCCTTCAATTTGAGGATAGTTCAACAGTAAGGTGATACTTTCAATTGTCTCCCTTGGAAGAGGGATTGTGCTCTGTGTGTGAGAAGAGTGCACCGTGAACATCTATCTGGTGGCCAGAGGGTTGGAGTGTATTTGC
>RJWM01011139.1:0-60786 GCA_004363535.1 Dasyprocta punctata | reverse complement strand
GTTGCCTTAGTTTTCTTTAGAACTGCAATTAGAATATATCTTCTGTACACAAATCTCTTGTATTGATGCATATTAACCTTCCGAGGCTCCAGTTAGAACTCTATAAGGAAATTAAGGCTTCACTTTTCTTTGCACTGTAGTGAGCAGTATGTGTGAAATATTATCTTCTAGTTAAAAAGTAAAACTATAACAAGGAAATGCTGTTTGTTACAGTAGAGTTTATTGTTCTACTTTTCTTCAAATCGTTACTTTTCGTTTTTGTTAGCTCGAAGAGGAATTAAGAATTTTAAATAAAGCCTGCCATGGATGCCCCTCGAGACCAGATGGGCGGGTCCACGTCTGGACAAGCTTGATAAAAGAACATTCCTTCTTTTGTGTAAGCTTGTCTGACTGATGACCTTGCAATGTAACTTAAAATGTAAGAGGATATTTCTTCCTCTGTGTAACCCATGATTTGTATAGCTGATGACCTTATGATGTAACCTGAAATGCTTAAGCTCCCTTAGCAGCCCAAAGATGTCACCTGAATCTTCCAATCATAATGCACTGAATCTGCCTTTGTACCTTCCCCTTTCCTTCCCCATAAAAGCCCCAGAGCACTGCCAGGTTGGGCTGACTTTGAGGAGAAATTCCACTTAAACCCACCAGTGTAATAAACTGTCTCCTAAACCTCCTCAGTGCCATTTCTTTCTCTGTTTGGTCTGTTTTCTGTAACATTTCTTGGTTCCCTAAGCAGAAATACCATGCTGACAACTTAGGTCACCAACTGAGGCCTGGTGGCCAAAGCAGGGACCTCTCCAGGCTCCTTGATGGGAAGGCACACCGTTCAGACCTTCCTGAAGTCTCCTTTGGGGTCCTGGACCAGAGGCCCCTGCTCAATGCTAATGGCTCTCATTGGACCCAAAAAGGGGAAAAGAAAACAATTGGGTTGCATCTTCTGATAGGTAAAACCCCAGGGGCACCCAAGTCAGTCTGCCAGTCAGTGTCAGTCCTGCCCTGTTCAGGGCAGAAGAGTCTGATCTCCTCTTGTTAATTTAGGCTATGCACAGGGGAAAAGGGGGTGGAATGTTTTAACCTCTGAATGAACCTGTGAGTGAATATACTATATCCAAAGCAAATCTAGCTGTTTCAGATGATCAGTTCTGTAGCTCCACAGTTTTTAGCTACAGTTTAAATGGACTTGTCCTGCAATTCTATGCCTGTCATTCAGCTCAGAGGTGATTCAAACCTCTGTATTGGGAGTCACTGACCTGGCCTGGGGATACAGGTATGCTTATTGCTAAGATAGACCCTCGTTTCCAAGAGGGGAATGACCAGGAAACCAACAGACTTATCCTCTATCAAAGAGGGCACCCCCCACCATTTGTCCATCTCTTGCATCTCCAAACAAGGAAGACAGGATGTAATCTAATTAGCCAAAGCTTATAATTTGTAATATACCCTAAAGAATTTTTTAAAGGCTTTTTTTTTTTTTTTTTTTTTTTGTACTGGGGACCGAACACACGACCTTGTACTCACCAGGCAGGTGCTTGTGCTAAAAGGACTTTTTCTGATGATTACAAAATTAAAATGAAACCAAACTGACTCTGTTCTTGAACAAGACTCCCTGAACAAAAACTTCATTCTTTCGGAGGATTCCTCCTTGGCAGATGTATCATACCTTATTGTCCACCACAGCTGCTGCCGGAACTACATTTCCACCAGGCCAACCCTACCCCTCCTGGTCCTAGGTCCTCTACTCCTAGCCAACTGGACTGGTTCCAGCCACCAGTCCTGTTGCCAGTCCTCTATGAGTTCCTCTGATACCATGCCAGCCTGCTTCTCCACCCTCAGTTCCAGAGAGTCCAATCAGTCATTGCCTGTGTTCCATCACTGAGGTCCTCCCCACCCAAGCCTTCTGCTTTGCAGCTGCCCTTATGTGCCTGTCCTGGTCAGATGGCTTCTCTAACACCCACTTGGGATGAGTGTCATCAACTCCTTCTGACTCTGTTCAACACTGAAGGACATCACCAAATTTTAACAGAAGCGGAGAACTAATTTGAAGGAGAAGTCCCTGCTCTCTTTGTCAACCCTGATGTATGGGTAGCTTCAGCCTTCCCAAAGGACTCCCCTGTTTGGGATTATGCAACCCAGAGGGACACAAAGCAATCCACAGACACCATCAAGCACTTCTCAAAGGCATCAAAGAGGGTCAAAAAGTCCATCAATATGTTAAAAGTTACTACTGCTGCCCAGAAGGTTGATAAAAATCTCTTCAGACTTTTATAAGAGACTCTGTAAAGCCAACAAGGTTTATATTCCATTTGACCCTGAGGACCCAGAAAATCTACAGATGGTAGATGCAGCCTTCATTGCACAAGAAGTACCTGGTTACCACAAGAAAATCCAGTCTGATAGATGACCACACCCTCTGATCAAAGACAAATATGCAAGATATAAGGGCTATGAACATGAGAAAAATAAATGCCTATTCAGACTAAAATATAAAGATTCTCAAAAACTTCAACCTGGATCAGATGACAACCTTTTCATTGGTCTGATGGGCTCAGACTAGGCCAGACTGGGCTCCCTTCTTCACCTGGATTATCGGTAACTCAGAGTCCACGTTCATATGGGGGCTAACTTATGACTTTCCTGGCAGACAATGGAACAGAACACTCTTTAGTTATCTAAACTATTTCCCCTATGTCAGAAAAAGGTTACCATCACTTGTCTCTCACCCCTTCTGCCAGGCCCAAACTTGTAGCCTGGGAGAACATCAAATTACACTAGTTCCTCTACTTGCTGAAGTGCCCAATCCCACTCCTGGGGAGAGACATCCTATTTAAGTGATGGTCCACCATCACCTTCTCTCCAGGGCAATCTGCTTCTCTTGTCCTCCAGCTTCACAATCACATTTCCTGCTTGCTGTCACGGCCCTGAGAAGAGAAATGGCAATTAATGGACACACAGAGATGAAACCAACCCAGAAATTCTCAAGACTCTCTTTTCCTGAGTTTGGGCTATCAACCACTTGCCTCTGATTGTGAAACTCCATCCTAGGGCAACCCCCACATGCATCAAACAGTATTCCATGCCATGAGAGGCTCTTCTTGGGATTCAACCACACATCCAGAGGCTTCAGAACTGTGAAATACTCATAGACCATTAGACACCATGAAGCACTTCTCTTCTGCCTGTAGAGAAACCCAGTGGAAAATATCATCCAGTTCAGAATCCCCAAGCTGTCATTACTGCCACAGGTGCTCTCCATCCTGCAGTTCCAAACCCATATACTCACCTCAGTCTCCTTCCTCCCACAGCCTGCTTGTATCCCTCTCTGAACCTAAAGGATGCTTTCTTTTTCTTCGTTTTTTTTACCGAGGATCAAACTCAGAACCTCACACCTGCCAGACAGGCACTTAGGCCACTGAGCTAAATCCCTGGTTAAAGGATGCTTTCTTCTGCACCCACCAGACAGCCCCTCTTTGCCTTTAAGTGTAAAGACCCAGAGATGGGACAAAAAGGCCAATTTATCTGGACTTGGTGACCAAGGGTTGGCCCCCTGCCTGAGGGCATGACAGTAATCGTCCTCCTGATCAAGGAGGCTGACAAATTAACTTTGGGACAGAATCTGATAGTTTAAGTGCCACATGCTATTCTAGAGCTACTCAACAGTCAGGGACCTCACTAGTTCTTGGACAGCCATGCCACTAAGTACCAAGGACTACTTTGTGGAAATTCCTGACTTACTTTCCAACTGACTAAGCCTCTGAATCCAGCCACTTTTCTGCCCACTAAGCTTTCCCCCCACTAATCACAACTTTCTCACTTTGACTGATGAGCTGTTTGCTAGTCAGCCAGATCTGCAGATGGAATCCTTGTCTGGGGCTGAGTACTCTGTTCATGGATATAAGTAGCTCAGTCAAGGATGAAAAACACCAGGACAGATATGCTGTTGTTCCCATGGAGGAGGTGCTCCTACCTGGGCCTCTTCCCCAAAACTGGTCCGCTCAATGGGCTGAACTGTGCGCATTAATACAACTGGGAAAAGTGAAAAAGGTAAACATATACACTGACTGCATTCATGTCCATAGAATGCTTCACAAAGAACATGGACTTTTCATAGCAGGAGGAAAACAAATTAAAAATGAAGACGAGATTTCTCAACTCTTAATTGCAATTTGGAAACCTAAGAAGTCACCATTATCCATTGTATAGGGCACCTAAAAGTAAAAGGCACTATCACTCTTGGCAACCACAAAGCAGATGGGGTTGCCAAATTGGTAGCAAAGTTTCCACCTGGGGGACAATTGATTTAATACAAAATCTGGAAGCCCAAAATGAAATACATCCCTAAAACTGTCCTCAGTCTCCATAGTGGGCCCCTTTGCTTCTCCAAAAAAGGGATTAAATGGACACAACAGAAAGGGGCCTACATGCGCCCAGATAATGCTAGAACTTTACCAGATGATCAAATGATAGTTCCTCAAAATTTGGCCTAGCCCAGGTAAAACATCATCATGAAATCACACATGGAGGAAAAATGTTATGAATCAGCTTCTAAACCGCTACTATTATATTCCAAAATTAGCCTCAGTCTGTGCCTCTGTTAGTCAGAGATGTTAAATTTGTGCAAAGACTGAACCCCATCTGAACCTAAACCTCTGCCTAATCCAACATGCTGGACTTTCCCCTTTTGAAGACCTACAAATAAAATTGATAGAAGTCAAGCCATGTAGAGGCTACAAGTATCTCCTAGTACTTGTCTGTACTTATTCTGGGTGGCCAGAGGCATTTCACACTAGAACAAAAAAATCCACTAAAGTCTGTGGAGTATTACTAAGAAAATTATCCCCAGATATGGGTTGCCCCTGACCATAGGCAATGGTAACTGGCCTCCATTTGTGGCAGAAATAACCCAGAAACTGACTAAAAATTAACATGCAGCATACAAGCCACAAAGCTCTAGAAAAGTTAAAAAAAATAAATAGGACTTTAAATTCAATAATGACTAAGTATCGCCAACAAACCCAGGCACCATGGGTAGATTTGCTTCCTATGGCCCTCCTCAAGAACTGAAGTTCACCAGGACCCACAGGATAAATACCTTTTGAAGTTCTATATGGAAGATCCCCACCTATAATCAGGGATCTCCAGGGAAACCTATGCCAGCTAGGTAGCATATGTCTGCAGAAACAACTTACACAGTTAGGATTGACCTTTTCTTAAATACACAAAAATACAGCTGAGAGGCCTGCCATACCCACAGACTCACCTGCCCACATATATAACCCTGAGGATATGGTTTGGATTGAAGATTGGGAAAAGGAGCCCATCCAACCTGTCTGGAGGGGCCCCTGTGTATTGTTTGGACAACTCCCACAGCAATAAGGGTATCTGAGATCCAGCCATGAATCCATCATTTGCAGATCAAGAGAGTTCACCCAGACAACTGTTCGAAAGCCCACCCAGATGAGTCAACTCCCCTGAAAACATCACAGAGGAGAAAATGCACTCAAAGCCCCATTTGCATCACTCCAGAAGCTGACAGAGTTTTACATGGCTGAAGCTGGACAGACACAGTACACCAGAGCATCTGCCCTGATTGACTCATTGTATTGGGTGATACTATGTACCCCCAAGTTCTCATATACTTTTTGTGGGGCTGAGTCTGGCACTTGCTTGTCATCAGTTTGTTGTCTAGCACCGGGATTGATGATGTTAGTGCTGCACCCACCCAGGGGGGTAGCTGACATACAGTGTAAGGGAAGGTGGGTCTTCCTCTTGCTCGCTTCTGCCTTCTCTCACCAGCTCGCCTTGTGGTTGCAGTTGCAGCCGCCATGAATGGCAGCCTCTCCACACCATGCTGCCTTGGAGCCAACTGAGTATGGACTGAAACTGCCAAGAAACTGTAAGAAATAAACCTTTCCTTCCCTAATTTTGGGCATCAGGTATTTTGTCTCGGCAATGAGTGAAAAGTAACTAAGACACTCATGTTCCACTATCCAGTTTGGTTGCTAGTCCCCTAGCTCTTATTAATCTCAGTATTCACCCTAGTCTGGACTGTGTCCCCAGAGGATTGGAAAGTTCCCCCATCAGATCACATTGATTCTCTTCTACTTGCTGTAATTGTTGGACTGAGTACTCTGAACTACTTTCCTAATCAAAGGGTCAAAATGACTGCCATAACTAATCTGTATCTGTTCCTGCTTAACCTGCTTGGCCCACATGCTTGCCAAGCAGACTCGGACCACTGGGAGTTCCAAACCCAATTTTATGGCATTGACACCATAGTGATTCTCAACCAGTCTAGGTGGGACCCCTCT
Source organism: Dasyprocta punctata (assembly GCA_004363535.1). Taxonomy (NCBI): domain Eukaryota; kingdom Metazoa; phylum Chordata; class Mammalia; order Rodentia; family Dasyproctidae; genus Dasyprocta; species Dasyprocta punctata. The sequence continues at coordinate 54,478 of RJWM01011139.1, read as the reverse complement.
TAGCCTAAAGTATATCTTTATTGTGATGCATGCCCAACTCAAGCTAACAACTCAGGTTGGGATACCCATCCCTATTTCATGGGATGTGGAAGTATGAAATATGTCTGTCATGAATAGTGCCAAAAAAGTGGGCTACTACAAAAGCAAGAGCAAAGCAGATGTTGGGTTTTGCCCTAGATGGGACTGCACCACAGACTATGGTGGGGGGGTAGGAGTCCTCCAGATAACCCTCTAACTTTGCTCCTATCTGATCTAAACTGCCCACAGGGAGCCTGTAATCCCTTAAAGTATACCATTAAGGATACTACCCATCAGAAATGGACATCTGGTCACTGGATGAGTGTCTGGGTAAATGAGAGGGAATCAGACCCATTTACTATCCTGAAAATAATAAAAGTCTGAGTCCCTCTGCCCCACAACAGAATCCCTACCCAAAAGCCACCATTGCTCACATTGGCCCTAGTACCCATGGCTAATTACACAGGGCCCCCAGTGCCTGACCTCTTGCACCTGGTGAAAGATACCCATCAGGTCCTCCAAACTGCAGGTCTGAAACTGAAAAGTAATTGTTGAGCCTGTGTATCCCTCACAGCCCTCTTTTACCATACCTTAGGCCTGACCCTGAAAGGCTCTAGCCTTAACTCTACCTTTATTCCTGTCCATTTACTCCAGCCCCACCTAAGAGAGGTATGGAGTAATATCACATGGCTCCTGGGTTCATCTGCAAAACCAAATGTCTCAGCTGACAATAAATGTTCTGATTGCTACATCAGGTTCCTTGATGGCCCCTCATGGAAATTTATTTGCTTTGACGGGATTCATTGCTTGTTTTCCAGCACAATGATGAGTCTCTGTGTGCCTGCCTACCTCATACCTGACCTCTCTATCTACTCAGGTCAACAGGGGCCCACTTATGCCCACCAGCCTCACCAGAAACATGACCCAGTGGTCCTGCCAATTTTGGCCAAAATAGCAATAGCAGAGAGTCTAACCCTCAGTGCCACTTGGCACTTGTCTTGGTCAAGGACCAACCACAATACTTGCAATTGGGCATCCAGATATAGTATGATTTTATAGCAGTGCAAGGGGCACTTGACACATTCCAAGACAAAATGAACTCCTTGGCTGCAGTAGTTCTCCAAAACCACAGGGCATTAGACCTCCTCATGGCCAATAAGGGGGCACTTGCTTGTTCTTAGAGGAAAAATGCTACTACTATGCTAATAAGTTTGGTGTTGTTAGGGAAACCAACCACCAGTTATGAGAACAAATAAACCAGCAGGCTCAAGACAGGAGGACAGTTTCCTGCTGGTAGAGCTCCTTGGAGAATTAGGAGCCAGGCTAAAGGCCCTATTAGGACCACTAACCGGCCTCCTTCTCATATGCTTGATAGGACCCTGCTTATTAAATTGGCTCACCTCCTTTATTAAAAAAAAAGATGAACAGTATTAGCCTCTGTCTTAGTTACTTTTCACTCATTGCTGAGACTGAATACCTGACACCCAAAATGAGGGAAGGAAATGTTTATTTCTTACAGTTCTCAGAGGTTTCAGTCCATACTCAGTTGGCTCCAAGGCAGTGTGGCGTGGCAGGGCTACCATTCATGGCAGCCATGACAGCAAGGCTAACTGGCAAGAGAGAGAGAGGACAGCCTTCCTCTCGCCCTCACACTGTATATCAGCTCCTCCCCTGGGCCGGTGTAGCACTCACATCACCAATCCCAGCACTAGACAACAAATCAATCATGAATGCCAGACTCGGCCACACTCATACCATGATTACATGAGACTTGGTGTGGACACAGGAACATAAACTATAACAGCCTCCAAATGACCCTTGAGTCCAGTACCTCCTATATAGTCTTAAGTACCAGCATCTCTGAAAATTATTTTCCTGATTAACTCAAAAAGGGTGAAATGAAAGGGAATTAAGAATTTTAAATAAAGCCTGCCAAGGATGTCCCTCAAGACCAGGTGGACATGTCCATATCTGGACAATCCTGATAAAAGAATATTCTTTCCTTTGTGTAAGCTTGTCTAACTGATGACCTTGCAATGTAACTTAAAATGTAACAGGATATTTCTTCCTCTGTGTAACCCATACTTTGTATAACTGATGGCCTTATGATGTAACCTGAAATGCTTAAGCTCCCTTAGCAACCCAAAGATGTCACCTGAATCTTCCAATCATAATGCACTGAATCTGCCTTTTTACCTCCCCCTTTCCTAACCCATAAAAACCCTGGATGGAACCCTGACTCTTTGAGGAGAAATTCCAGTCAAGCCACCAGTGTGATAAACTGTCTCCTAAACTTCCTCAGTGCTGTTTCTTCCCGTGTTTGATATATTTTCCATAACAAGATGAGATTGACGTTTAAAATGGAAACTTTATGTTTTTATAATTAAAGTCCATTGGACTTTAAAAGTCTCTGAAGTAGTTCCCAGCTGTCCTACAAACCAGCTTTTTCTCTAAAATCAGAAAGTAACAGTAAAAGAATGCTTTGTTTACATGCAACCGCTTGATGACCATCCCATGTGGCTCTTAACAGGACATGTTGCTGCCTAAGAAACTATTCCAGCAGTGACTAGAGCAACATACAAGATAACTCAGAGGCAGCCTGGCAGGGGGCATGAGGCTGGGCAGGCACCAACAGCCCTGGGCTTTATCCAAGCAGTGTCAAAAAAGGGTAAATCTGGGGTCTCTTTGCAGGGGCACCTGCCTTCTTCCAAGCCCTGTTCAAGATCTCTACTCCAGTCAGATTTTCCTGTAGAACAAACATGTACCAGATTTTTCTAGTTTCATTTTTAAACTCCTATAAAAAAATTAAAAGCACCTCCTAGAAACCACTTCAAAATGATGGCCACCAAGCTGTGGGTAGGGATTACTCTTGAGGACAACTGAATCATGAGCACTTGAAGCTCCATACTACCCCAGGCAGGATTATTTTCTGTTGTGTTAACTCTTTTAATTTTTTAACCAGGAAAAAAATATAATTTTATTTTGTAAGACAAAGGATGAATAATTTCCACTGGTATTATCCAGACATTCCTTCCCAAATATCGTGGCCTTATTTTTCCTTGTCTAAAAATATTCTTTTGGATAGGACCATACAACCAAAACTACCCTAATTTAATCCAGTTATTAGTGTCTTAAGACAATATTCACCATCTGTAAGTTAACAAGTAATCAGATAACACAGAATAGTCTTCCAAATTACGCTGTCCATGAGCAGTGTTTCATGCCATCCCCTCGCTGTAACCCCTGTAATTCAGGAGACATCTCCACCCACCATCCCCTTCCCCAAAAGACCAAAGCAGCTGAAGACAAGGAAAACACACGGACACACATATTTCAGAGTGTGCATGATTAAAAATAGCTGAATTACCCACTGTTTGAGCAGACTGGCTACACTCCCCCTCACCAGTGCTATCTATCTGCTGGTTGAAGTGCAGGAGCCAGAAGGGAAGAATAGGACACGAACTAGAGCGACACTGGCTGCTCACTAGGGACAACTTCCTGTGAAGGCCGAGTTGCTCTGATGTCCGACCTTGATTGGGAGTCATTTCCAAGGCTGCCATTTGTTCTAAGAGCACTTTCCCTAGTAAATCATGCAGTAATGTTCCTAAATTGGCTAAAGTAAGAACTTTAAATAAGTGTACATTCTAAATTGAAAATCATGAGGCTATTTGATTTACTGTCATATAGTTTATCATGTACATTTTTATACCTCTAGAATGTTAAAGAACAAAGAAATGTTGTTTAGAATACTGTTAAAATTGATAAACCTATATGAAAAATTAAAAGCGATGATTCTCTAACTGTACTACAAAATATTTATTTAATATTTGTTGATTTAGATTATCATTACTGCTAAATAATTTATACTAGTATTCAACTTAAAAATGGTATATTTTGAAAGATCCAATTCTATTAACCTTGGAATGTTCATGAAACCAATAGGCACATCAGAATTTATGCAAAAAACTCAAACAAAAGTCACTTTTATTTCATTATCTTTTCATTTGCTAAACTCTTGTTAAGAGTCAGAACTCTAGCATTATGATTTGAGAGAATGAAATATTTCATTCATAAAGGTCTAAAAATATATTTTATAGTTCATATTCAAAATTATATTAGTAAGAAAAAAAGAAACCAAAAGTTTTAATGTGATTTAACTGATCTCATTTAGTCACTAAAGTTACATAACACATTACTGTCATTAAATGACACTATCTAAATGTTACTGGCAATCTCCAACTTTTAATATAAGTCACAGTTGTAATGACTTCCATAAAAGTATGTGATGTGACATTAAAGACACAAAAAACTTCATGGAAGAGAAACTCACAAACTCAGAACTCAAAATTTATATGAAGCCGGGCGTGGTCATGCACGCCTTTAATCCTAGCATTTGGGAGGCTGAGGTAGGTGGAATGTTGTGAGTTCCAGGCCAGCTTCAGCTACAACGTGAGTGCAAGCCTGGCCTGAGCTACATAGTGCGACCCTGCCTGGAAAAAAATAGGGCCAGGAGTTTGGCTCAGTGGCTTAAGCACCTCCCTGGCAGTTGTGAGGTTGTGAGTTTGATCCCCGGTACTGGAAAAAAAATTTATATGAAATTAACATAGTTACTAAATAATAAACAACAGCACCTTTTATTAAAGCTAGAAACAGTGACACATGCCTATTATTCCAGCTATTCTGCAGGCTGAGGCAAAAGGACCTTGAGTTTGAGGCCAGCCTGATGAGATCCCATGTCAAAAAAACCCAAAAACTAATGATTTATTTTGAGAAATCATATCAAACTTTCTTTTTTTTTTTTTTTTTTTTTTTTCCTCCACCAGAGGATTGAACTTAGGGAGTGCTGAGCTACATCACAAGCCAGTTCATTTGGGATCCTACCGTATCAGCCCCCTGAGTAGCTGAGATTACAGGCATGAACCACCACATCTCATAGTGAATTTGGGTCTTAATGGAAGTAGTCCCTATCTCCACCAAATCAGTGTTTTTCAGTATATTCCACAAGTCCTCCCCAAGGGAGGTTCCTTGAAGGGACGGGAGCAGGACTGCCATCAGAGAAGGGACTCCAGATCAACCTGCCATGCTCACTGGAAGCCTTCACCCAACACAACTCTTCTTTTATTTATCTTTTGCACTGGCAGATTTCACTTGAAAAAATAAACATATTTTGAATCTACAATAAAAAGGTTTGAAAACCATAGCTGTAAATGGGGGAAAAGCTGAAAAAAATTAAAAAGCGATTCAGGAAATAGTCTATGTCCTAGAAAACAGAACAACTCATCTCAGCAATGTCAAGCACTCATCTTTTTCACGGTCCCAAGACAAAATGACTAAGAAACAAGTGAATTACCACAGTAACTTCACCATGCATCTAAAACTCCTAACTCAAAAACAAAGAGATCAACTTTACCGAGACTCTTCTGGCCTTTAAAAAGTTTCAGTGTTTCTCTAAAATCTCAACTCAATTAAGTATTCCACACTATGATGGCCAAAATGTTTTGCTTTGTATTTTTGAGATGGGGTTTTCATTGTGTAGTCCAGGCTGGTCTCAGGTTTCTGAGCTCAAGTGATCCTCCTGCCTCAGCCTCCTGAGCAGCGGGGGCTGCAGATGCATGGTACAATATAGAGCTTATAAATGTCATTAATTCAAATTCTTCCAGGAAATGTTCACCTAATTTAGTGAAGTTAGCAATGCTATTCCTTTTATGATCTCATTCAATACTGCAAACATTGAAACACTCAAATTATGGTACCAAAACAATTTAGTGTTTTAAGATTTCAGAAGAAAAAAACAACAGCAATTCTTTCCTATAGAAATTCATAACAGAAAAGAAGATAATTGATGATGCAAGGTAATGATATATACAAAGCTATCAGATTATATCAGAAGCACTTTAATACACATAAATTAACTGTATCAGAACACTTTCATATATGCAAAGTTACATATGGCTGAAAGTGATAACCAGGCCTAAATTAAAATAATTAACAAAAGAAGCTACTTAATAACATTCCTGACATTATTCCTGACTATCACTAAACAAAATGCCTTAGGAAGTTAAGTTACTTTTATGAAGTGTAACAGCACATTCCCTAACGCAGGCGTGGGCCCACCTGTGTCTGTAAATGAAGTTTTTCGGGAACACAGACAGCTCACAAACTTCCACAGTCACTTTCCAGCCGCCCGATCAAGTTGAAAAGTTACAAAAGAGACTGTGGCCCATAACATTAAAATATTTACTCTGGTTTGTCACATAAAATCTCTGAACTCTGACAAGCATTAGAGATTTATGGCAAGGCAATTCAGGAATATTTTTAAAACCACTCTACATAACTTCAGACCTTGTTGCCAGTTTCCAACAACATTCACACATTCAACTGGGAAGAGATATAGTGCGTTCAGTGCATAAAGGAAATACAGAAAAAGTAATTCAGTTGAACACAAGGCCCAGCTTCAGAATAATGGCCTTTCCTTTTTGTTTTCTTGAAAGAGCCCTCTCCAGCTGTAAGCCATAAAAAGTGACCAATGAAAGAAAGGTAACAAGCTGTTAAAATTTAGAAGAAATTTGAATATCTTCCAAAAGCTTGATACAACTTTAAACTAAGAACAATGTTGACACATTTCCATAGGAAGTGCTAAAGAGTACAACTCTTTAATTTCAGTGTGAAAATTACTTTCACATTCAAATATTTTGTTCTGAACATAAAACAAAATTGTCAAAAGAACTACCTACAATAAATTGCATTTTCAAAAGACAAATTAACAATCGTAGAGACCTCAGATTATTTGATCAAATAACATGTATAAACGTTCATTGGAAACAATCATTAGAAATGAATACTTACAAGGTTTGTATTCCCAGAGGAAAAAATTTCTTCAGTGCAAAGGAGAGTGGACCAGACACACCAACATTTTCTGCTTATGGTTCAGACATGTTCATGATGCAGCAATAAGACATCCAGTCAAATTCTCTCTAGGTTATCAACACAGAGGCTCATCAAACCTGCCATCCACCAGACCCGTTTCTGAGGGCCGGGATCCATGGTTTTCCATCAGTCCCCACTCCCAAGGGCACCTCATGTCAGCGAAGTCCCACTGAGCTGCCTGAATAGTTCCTTGTGGAATCAGAACTCAACTCCCACAAATGTGGAGAAGAGCAGAGACCAGGCCAGGAAGGTGTTTACCAGAGCTGGAAATAGAAGGGGTTTTAAAATCAGGACCTTGAAAGCAGAGAAGAATTCTGAAACCCAGATGAAGGCTTAAAGATCCCATCTAGGGCAAATTAACCTGAAAATCCTGGAAATACCCTCACGTTTTGTTTTCATTTCAGGATACCTGAAATGCCAGGTGGGGAGTGGTCCAGTCAGGAGTCAGGATGCCAGCCTTTAAATGACTGACCTCATCCAATCACCTAACTTTCTAAACTTTAGTTGTCTTATAATCTGCACTGTAAGCCTGGGCAAGGAACTAGGCTCCTCCAGAGGCATGCAGAAGAGCTGCTGCAGGAGCTCCAGGCACCTGTCAGTGCATCATAGCCCCACAGTGCAAGAGGGTCTTGAATGTACTTCACAGTTGCTTACAAGATCCTGCTGAGAACAAACCTAGAGGCTCCTGATGTTCCTGCTGAGGCTTTGACCTCACGCCTCCTCCTGAGCTGCAGAGAGCTGTACCAGGCCCCTATGCTGGTCAGTGCATCTAACATCTTCTGATGTCCAGGAGACCGGCTGCAAGAACTCCAAGGTGCCTGTCACCATGTTGTGGTCTCGGTTCTGCTGCGTGTGATATAAAGTCAGCTCATAAACTGACACAGAAAAAAAAAAAAAGAGAGACACAAGTATTAGGTTGTGGTTTTAGAAATATCTTGCACCTTTCTTTCTTTCTTTTTTTTCTAATAGGTCCTTTTTGGCAATTACATTCTAATTTCTCTGTCTAAACACTATCACTTCTGCCAGTATGGTCAATAGCATCTATGTTTTCTAAATGCCTGGGATGTTTTCATTGGCATATTAATTCTTTAGAAGTAAATACAGTACTTCCTCTAGAGAAGCAGAATGCTAATTCGAGTCTCCACTTTTCAAAACTGGTCACTAGGAAAAGGAGCGAGCCCAAGAGACACCTAGGTGGCATCGGGTGGGCATGGTCAATCAGAAACAGACCTCCAAGTGCTGTGACAAAGAGCTGCCAGAAATTTTAAAGGTATCTTGAGTCAAATTTTATTAGTGCTTTTAATACTAGATCACATTATATGCACAAAATGAACTTATTCTTTCTCACTTTGGAACTGCCAGATAAAACCCAGGGTACTCAGTTAAACTTCTATTTCAGACAAAGAAAAAATAATTTTGTAGTATAAATGTGTCCCATATTACAAAATTACTATTTATTGGTATCTTACATTTTTGTTTACGTTTGCCAGCCCTACCTTTACTATCATAAAATACATATTTTTTTAAATCAGTGCAGAAGAGTATAAAATAAAAAATCAAGGTCTCCCAAGAAGCTATGTTTAATCCCTGCTTTTAGGTAATCCTGATTGTAACCTCCATACCCCTCTTCACACTTTGGCAGACTGTGGTCACAGGCCACAGCTGGCCAGTGCTTGCTTTTGTTCGTAAACTTTCTCTTGTAGACTTGCTGTGGCTGCTTCTGTGCTATCAGATTGGAGTTGAGTAAGCGTGACTGAGGTAGTATGACCTGCAAAGCTTAAAATGTTTACTGTGGCCACTGATGGAAAGCACTTGAGAACCCTGCTACACCTCAGTTCTGAAGCCATCCAGCCCAAGCAGCACCTCCTGACTCTTCTCTGGATAAGGAGGAACCCGGTGCCCATGCTCCCTTCCTTTCCTCTATCCCTCACCCCCACCCCACTAACCCTTTGGCTGCAGCTATTGTCCAGATTTACCACATTTACATGCTACTATGTAGCACTATTTAAATCTGATCTACCTGGAAGGCAAGCCTAAAACTTGATTTTAACAGTCTAGCCATGCTTAGTGCCACACACCTGCAATCGCAGCACTCTAGGAGGCTGAAGCAGGAGGATCATAAATTTGAGCCCAGCCTGGTCAGTTTAGTGACTTCAAAAGACACTGTCTCAAAAAATGAAGGAGGCTGAGGATCCAGTTCAGTGCAAAGGCCCCGGGTTCAAGCCCCAGTACGATAAAATAAATAAATAAATAAACAGTATAGTAAGTCTCTGACTTATGAACATTTCTGTTGCAAACTTTCACAGATCCACCACCATGAACATTCATAAATACAAACAACTCATGGAAGCATTCACAAGTCTGCCAGACATTGTCACAGTTGTGCCGCTGTGTGCTTACTGTACAGAGTGATAGTATACAGTAGTACAGTACAGTCAGGAACTTACTGTATTTTGTGTGTGTGTGTGTTTGGTTTTTTTAAGCTTTACATTGCATATTTGTGTCAGAGGTGTATAACTCACTTTGTCAGACTTACAAACGAATCTGACTTATAAACATTCTCCCAGAATAGAACTCACTCAGACACTGGGGACTACTGTATATATCTTGTCACATGTAAATAAATATTATTTACTGCAAACCCTATTAATGTGATCACTCAAAAAGAAAGAAATATTTCATCATTACTGCATGTTGCTTACATAGGCTATTTCCACAAGAGTCAAGTAGATAGTCTTTTGATAACTTACAACTGGTTTAAGATCATTCTACGTCTTTTCTGGTTTCTCTACTGAATCATAAATTTGTTTTATAAACCTGCTGGTTTTTCTGAGGGTATTTATTGCCCCCTCCCTCCTTGCTAGCAGTAGCAGCATACACTTTCCCTTTCTTCTAGCTTCAGAGCCACAACATTTGCTGTGGGGCTGCTTCTTGGAGTTCCTCATCTCAAGGACAACCATGGCGGAATTTCTCTGGGCACGTTCCTAGGTGAGATACTTTGCTTCTTGGATTTCAGGGCTTTCTCTCTTACTGGATTTAAGTCTGTTTTGGAATATATCTTCTGTCCACTTGTGCCGAGTAACCAAGCGCGCTAGGCCCTGGGTCAGGGGACAGACATCATCCCTGATACTGTCACCATCATCTCCTCGGCACCCATTTCTGTGCTGACGGAGTGGGCGCTCAGTCAGCACAGTACTTACTGAGTGTGAGCACATTTCATGGCCCCTGTTCCAGGTGAGTCTGAGGGCCTTATGTGATGCCCTCAGCACATTCACTGTTCTCACAATGACACTGACATGTGGAGATCACCAGCCGAGCAGTCAGGTTCCAAAGCCCACACGGTTCATGCTTGGCTCTGCCCCTTCTCACACAAATTAATCGGGTCTTTAAATATTCACTGTTTTAAGCGCAGGGGTGACAGTCACTCTGCACTCTTACCTAGACAAGCTGTTCTGAGGACAGAGTGACTTCCATCTCTTTCTGAATCACCCCAAAACTGCATTTCAGGCTCATATCCTTGACCTGTTGCTGCAGCAAAGGCATCAAATACTTCAGCATGAGCATCACTCCAAGTATCTGGAGTGTCGGGAGTTCTTTCCTCACTGGAATTAGCAGACCTACACAGTCAGCCACGGCGCACAACTGGCGTGGACCCCAGGAAGAGAAAGGTGTGCCTCCTGAGAAACCGCCATGTTGGGCAGGGAGGCTCCAACCAGAAGACAACTAGCCTGCCTTCCTGGTGAGTGGTGCGCGACCAGCGCAAACTCCAGGAAGAGAATGATCCATGATTCCCGTAGGCCTACTGGTGAGGGGGCTAAGAATCAAGGACCCTCCCCCACCCCATAAGCAACCCACTGGTTTGGAGGACCAGCTAAGTCGATAGCAACTAAGGTACATGAAGCAACTAAAGGTTGTATTGTTTGGTTGATTTTGCAGGTCTGGGGACGGCAGTCTGAGCATCTCTTGGGAGGATGACAGTATGCAATGTAGCAAATATGGGGGATTCCTTTCTATCTTGTCTTTGAGGCCCAATATTGTTCTCACTGTTTTGCTTTATTCTGATTAATTTTTTTTGCTTTATTTCATGTTCTGTTTTGATTGGTTTTATTCTGTTTTGTTTTTGGTTTGATTTTATTATACCTGATGGAATGGTCAACTACTGTGAAGATAACAAGATATACTATAGTAGCTATTGTTTTCCTAGTATCTTGCTTTGAAGTTCTGTACTAGTTCTGCTGCTTTGTTTTGATTGCCTTTGTTCTGTTATGTTTTGTTGGATTTTACTATCTTTAAAATACAATTAAAAAAAAAAAAAAACAAAGTCAGCCACAGGATTTCCAAATGTCTGATCTGCTGCTAGGAGATTCACAGTGCATCTTTAAAAATAAGACATCTACAGGACAGCCCTCTCTAAGGCTGGTGTGAAGGATGAAGATGCCACCAATTAACATTGTGGAAGAACAAGCCAGGTGCCCAGATCTGGGAGTAGCTTAACTTAGCAAGGCCTTTACGGAGTGCGACTGTACTGAAGGCAGGCAGTTATTTCACACCAAATGTCCACCTGCTCACTCCAGCATTCATTAGTGTTGGTTTCAGCAGTCACTAGAATTACAAGAATTGTCAACAGGGTACTTACAGGGGTGGAACTTCAGGTTGCACACTGGCCCACATCCACTGCCCAGCTAGGTGCACTTGGACACTGCAACTTCTGCACAGTCACAAACCCTACGTAGATTCACAGCAGCCCCAAGGCAAACTCACATTTACCTTGCAGCCAGTGACAGTGCCCCTAGCCTGCAAGCTTAGTGATTAGCTGGTTTACATGACTTTCCAAATGTCTGTGTTGAGGAAGTGCATCCATTCTCAGAGCTGGAGGTATAGCTCAGTATCAGAGCACATGTCTAGTATGTGTGGAGTCGTGGGTTTGACCTCCAGCATGGTAGATAGATAAATATCCACTCCCATCACACTAGACCATGCTGTGAGGCTAGGGCCCAGGCAGGCATGCATGGGGTACTAGTGGCCACACCAGGGGCTGTCAGGTGCCACCCAAGCAAGCCAGCACACACTAATCGACTGGCATCAGAGTTTCAAGTTTCTCCTCCAAAGTGGGCTGCATGAACTATTCTCATAGGTTTCTCAGGGTTCGGTGATTTTGTAGACTGGGACTGGAACCAGAGGAGTAGAAGACTCATTTGAGGCCAGGGACCTGAATTTCCTCCAAGAATACCACTTGGAGACGTCAGGCAACTTACCTCTCAGAAACATTTCAGCTACAATAAAAAATATCAGCACTTTAAAGAACCCCCTTGAAAACACACACATGAACACAATTTAAAAAGTAAATTAAAAGTGGATATGGTGGCCCAGTCCTGTAATCCCAGAAACTCAGGAAGTGGAAGCAGGAGAATTGTAATTTCAGGGCAAGTCTGGGAAACTTCATGACAGCTTGTCTCAAAATGAAGTTTTTAAAAGGAGTGGGGATGTAACTTACTGGTGTCGCACTTGTCTAGCATGCTTAAAGCTCTGGGCTCTATCCCCAGCACCAAGGGGTCAGGGGGACAACATTCTGTGTTAGTCCAAACTTACAAGGATAATGAGTGATAAGCAGTATCATAGCCCATAGTGAATCTAAATAGTTTGGAATAATAAAAAAAAAAAACTAACCTGAGAGTTCCAGAGAGCCTTCAAGATCTAAACCTCTTAATTCCAAGAACATTCCAGCTGACAGGAAGTACCTAGACAGGCTTAAACGATTCTCAAAGTGGGAAGTGGGGGTTGCACTAAGTGGATGGTTCCACTTTTCAAAACACACACATGACATATTTTCAAACTGGGCATGGCAGTACACACCTGTATTCCCAGTACTTGGGAGGCTGAGGCAAGAGGGTCTTTGCAAGTTCGAGACCAACTTGGGTTACAAAGTGAGCTCAAGTCCAGCCTGAACTGTGTAGTGAGCCACTGTCTCAAAAAGACAAAAAAAGTAGTTCAAAAGGGAAAAGATACATAAATCATTAAACTTTACAGTCAAGAGTACTTTAGAGACTGAATATGGAAACTGAAATCATAATGTGATATTAGGACGTTCTCACTAGAATGACCAGAATGTGAAGGAATGGAAATTCCAAGATGAAGATGCAGAGGCCCTGGAGTCCAAGCACCACTAACTGAGGGTCCACCACGTAGTATGGTCGTGTAAGAGGCGACCTGGCAGTGTATGTTGACACTGAGCCTCAGGTGCCCTGCAACCCTAGCACTCCATCTCTAGGGACTCACGGCAGGAGTGGTACCTGTGCTCCAAACATACACACAATGGTCACAGCAGCACTGGCCACAAAAGTCAGAAACTAGAAATAACCCAAGTGTCCAGCAACAATAAAATAAGCTATGGGATAGTCACGCAATGCAATGTCCCACAGCTAGGAGAACTATTCAGACTCCTAAAACAATAATGTGGAAAACAATAATGTGGGAAACTCTCGCAAACTTAATGTTGGGCAAAAGAACCAGACCAAAAATAATACATCTCACAGAATTTAAAAACAGTCGTTCGGTGCCCTTAGAAGCCAAGAGCTTTCCTACATCTGGAGAGGCAAGAGGGAGTTAACCCCAGGGGAGCGCCCAGGGGCTCCTAGGGTAAAGGTAATGTTCTGTTTCTTACCTGGGTGGTGGGCACTAGAAAACTCACTTTGTGATTATTCATCAAGATTACACTTAGGAGATACGCTATGCCCTATTTGTATACTGTATATATTCAGTGGGGGAATAAAATGAAAATGTAGGGGCCTGAGTATTCAACAGGTAATCCTGAGAACAAAAATATACCAGAGGTGGCTGGGTGTGGAGGTGCATGACTGTAATCCCAGCACTAGAGAAGCTGAGTTAGGAAGATTGCTATGAATTTGAGGCCAGCCTGGGCTACATAGTGAGTTCAAGACCAGCCTGGACTACATAGTGAGACCCTGTCTCAAATTAAAAAAAAAAAAAAAACCACCAGAGGTTAGAAGTCCTCTGATCCAACCTGAACCTCTGAATACCCAGAAACCCTACAGGAATCAAGTAAAGAGGTTTTTAGAAGGATACACTGATAAGGCCAGAAAGGACAGGGCAGACCACAGGCGCCAATAAAACACTGAAATGCAAAAAGTGACAAGTGGTCACTGACTAGACCCAGCCCATAGGAAGGACAGCAAACACAAGCTTTGCTGAGAGTTGGGGTGAGGGGTGGGGATATGAAGACTCCCAGAAAAAACAAGTGCACTCAAGTCACTAAACTCTGGAGAGGCTCAGGCCCCGAGGCACGAGACACAGCTGAAAGTGGACGGTAGTGGACTGAAACAGCTATCTGGTGCCACTTGTGCCAATTGTCAGCCAGGGAGCCTCCCACAACTCAGGCCGGAGCACTCCTTCCTCTCACTTGCAAAGACAAAGAGGGATCATCTCAAGAGGTGTCTGCGCAGCGGGGACAGGCAGGAGACACACACAGAGAGCAGGAAAATTAAAAATGAATGACTTCCTGACAAGTTAAGCTGTCAGCTCCTTCCAGTCTCAGGTCCTAGGACAAGCACAGCCAAATCAGGGCCTCCAAGCAGGAGAGTGAGGAATTCTGAGAGTCCCAAGAGCAAAAGACTTTCAGCTACTGACACCTACAGGTCCACCAATGCAAAAGCAGGCTCACGTTATCACCTGAGAAAGCCCACAAAGGACAGCCCTGCCACACGCCTGCTCCGAGAAGCTCCATAGTGTCTCACTCAATCCACATGGACAGTCTCCAGCATAGGGAAAGATGAGAAAACACAGACTGGGAAGTGAGAGCAGACAGATGAGGTCAGAAGAAAGCACCATACAAGCTGTGATCAGTCTCCTCAGAAAGACAAGACAGTGCACGTGTGAAATAAGAGGACATACAACAGGAACATCTGCACCCTAGGAACTCAGAACAGCAGTAGGAACAAAAATTGACAGAAGGGGCTTGGGATGGAATTCTAGAATGTGCAAAAGAAAGAAAAGAAGAAGATAATAGCTGCACGTGTTGGCATATGCTTGTCATCCAGCTGCCAGGGAGACGAGGCAGGAGGACTGCACGTTTGAGACCAGTCTGGGTGACTTGGTGACATCCTGCCTCTAAATAAACATTAAAAAGGGCTAGGGGTACATCTCAGAGGTAGCGCATCCCTGAGTTCTATCCCCAACCCCCCCCAAAAAAAAGATAATGTGTATAAATCCAGGAAGACCAACATTTAATTTCAGAAAGAAGGAACGCAGAAAAAAAAGAACTTGTTAAAGAAATATGAGAAGTTGCTCAGAATTGAAAGGCATATTTCCAGATTAAAAGCCCAAGTAACCAATTCAGACATTCAAGCATCAGGTGTTGTGACTTCCCTGTAGTCAAGCTGGAGTCTACACAAGAGGGCAAAGACCTCACACTCCCGAGGAAAAATTATTTCTATCCCAAAATGCTATACCCATCCAAACATAAGGGAGAAATGAAGGTATTTTTAGGAATGCAAAATCTCAATTCTCCACCCATTCCTTTCTTCTCAGGAGGCTACCAGAGAATTTGCTCCATCAAAGTGAGGGAGCAAGATAAACGCACAGCCTCTAGGAACTGGGCATCCACGGGAGAGCAGCAAAGGGATGACCAGGGCGACAGCAAAGATGAGCCCTGGGAGCCAACCACACCACAGACCCAAGGGCAACCCGGCCACATGGGGCACAGCTGGGGAATTCTAGGATGGGGACTCTGCTGGGGGAAAGGTCCAATAAGCTACCTGTCATGTGGGAAATTAGTGAAATGAGTCATAGGAAGCTGCTGGACAGATGAGAAGCTGTAAACAGCCAGTGAATATAATTAAGTGTAAGAGAGGTGATTATTAACTCTAGAAAAGCAGAAAATTGTACAAAGAAATATAATGCTGCATAGCCAGGCATGACTCTTTACTTGTACATAGTAATGTACACACTGTGTGAGGTATAGTGGCAAATGTCTGTAACCCCAGCCACTCAGGAGACTGAGGCAGGAGAAGCACAAAAATAAGTAAGCAAATTGAATAGTGGTATAACTAGTGAAGAGACAGAAGGGTTAGAGCTAGATTCATCTCTTCCATGGTAAAATGTCTAAAAATCCAAAAATGGAAGTCTAAGCACATTATTTGGAAATGTGAAACAGTAAGAACTGTGTCTACCTGTGAGACAAGGAGTAGGAGAAGAGGAGGGGAGCTACTGTCTTTTTTATATTAAACTTTTAGTATTCCTGAATTTCAGTGACAATAGATTTGAACAAACAAAAGAACAGAGAAGCAGAGAAATAAAAAGACTTTTTTTAAGTACTAAAGATTCTAGAAGTAGATAATCGGTGGCTACTCTCTAAGAAAAAATTAATGACAGAACTAAAACCATAAAAAAAATTATTATAGGAGGCTGACACAGGAAAATTCCAAATTTGAAGCCTGCCTGAGCAATTTAAGGAGACCCTGTCTCAAAATAAAAGGGCTGGGGATGTGGCTTAGTGGTAGAGCACCCCTAGGTTTGATTCCCTATACCAAAAGAAGAAAAATTGCTACCTACCATCTCCCTGGTCTCTAATCCCTGACAGTCAGAGTTATCATAAAGGCTGCTGCCCTCGACAGACCCACTGTCAGGTGGGAACACAGAGGCTATGCAGCTGTTCTGTGCTGCAAGCCCAGTGGCACCCACCCCCATTCCAAAGAGGGAAGAGTAAATATAAGAGCAGCATCAGTGCTGTCCACTGAGCACAATGACTTAGTTACTGTACTAAACTCATTATATTCATGATCTCCATTGAGTATTCCATACGTCTATGGAATTGGTTTTTAACATCACCCTAGTATTAGTAAGAAAAATTTGAGGTGCAGAGTAAAAACATGAGGCTAAACAACTTATTCAAGGTCATACAGGTAAGGAGAGCAAGTGCAGCCAATACCTGAGCACTTGTGTAGGCAAGGCCATGCTGTGTCCCACATGCGTGTGTCCACCTCAGTCTCAGAACAGGCCTCCATGGGAACCCTTCCCATCTGTATTGGGTATGCTATGTCCCCCCAAGTCCTCATGTAATTTTGATGGGGCTGAGTCTAGCGCTGTGTTCAGTCTGTTGTCTAGCGCTGGGATTGGCAATGTGAGTGCTGCACACGCCCAGGAGTGGAGCTGAGATACAGTGTAAGGGAAGGCGGGTCTTCCTCTTGTGCTTCCCCTCTCTCTCTCTCTCTCTCTCTCTCTCTCTCTCTCTCTCTCTCTCTCTCTCGCTAGCACCTTGTGGCTTGCAGCCACCATGAACGGCAGCCCCTTCATGCCATGCTAACTTGGAGCCAACTAAGTAGGACTGAAACTCCTGAGAAACTGTAAGAATAAACCTTTCCTTCCCTAATTTTGGGCGTCAGGTATTTTGTCTCGGCAATGAGCGAAAAGTAATTAAGACACCATCCCATTGTGAAGAACAGGAAAGAAACATGCTAAAAGCTCCTGGGCAACTTGCCAAAAGGGAAAGAGCAGAGAGCAGGCTTCCAGCCCACGGCCACCTGGTTCCCAAGGGAGCACTCTCACTACTGGACTCAGTGGCCTCCCAGGATGGCTACTTGGCTCCAAGCCCAGGACTGAGCCACAAACAAATGAAGAGGTCAAGAACTCTGCAATCTGTAGACTGTGTGAGACAGCCACAATTTCTGGACATCATAAATAAAACCACTAAAGCAAGCTTGCAGGCGGTCTGCTGAGATGCAGAGCAAACAGTAAGCCAGGTGGGCCCTGTGAGTTCGGGGCACTCATACCTACAAGGTTCCCCCACCCCAAGCTCTCCTACTGGGTCTGGGTACAGTCTCCCTCCTCAGCTAGGTTAAAGGACCAGCCAAGTACACCAAAGACAACCTGCTGCAGAAAGTGATCTCTCTAAACCACTTCCTCTATGACAGGAAGGCAGGAGTGGAGAGACGCTCTTGGGATGCCTCAACATGACATAGATGATGGCGTCTAAATTATGAAACACGTATGACTGTAAAAGCACTCACAAATGACTGCATGGTCAAAAGACTGAGCCCCATAAGACTCGTCATCCATAGCATTAATTGCATGCTTGTGACCAAAGATGATAATCGTGTCATAATTTCACTGTCATTTGCAAAACTGCCGAAAGAAACCACAATTTTGGGAGCAGCTGCTGCCAAGTTCTTCTGGACAGATTCTTCAGGTCTCTTGCTCATTGGAGTCAGGCACAGCAGAAAGTTCACCAGGCTGGGGCTGGCTATGTGCGCAAAAAGAACACTTGTCATTTTGCAGGTTCCAAGCAAGAATATAAGCAATGGCTCCCTGTGAGGAAAAGTCAGGTTTATAAGCAGAATGGTGCTTAATGAAGGCTGACAATGCTCAGCTAAAAGAACAGGAGGACTAAACCCAGATAAAATTCAACTGTCCTTCACCTTTTCCACAGTCACAGAGGACTTTAAAAGCTGGGATCAAAAATTATTTCCAGCGAATTATAATAGCTATTAAAGTAAGTTATATTAGTTATTAAAATATTCATTTTAATCAGAAAATAAGGTAACATGAGAAAACAGTACTTGAAAAGACAACTTTTTAGAATAAATATAACTTTCTTTTAGAATAAATATAACTTTTTAGAATAAATATAACTCTCTTTAGAATAAATATAACTTTCTTTAGAATAAATAAAAAGGAACATTATAAACTAGGGGGGAAAAAAAGATTCAGACTAATTGAGGCCTTCAAGGCCTTCCTGGTGTGACCTGGGCCTCTAGAGAGAAAACAGACATGTGGAGGAGAAGCTGTAAGTTACAGGGCAGACATCCCCTGTCCAGGGGACTTCGCTGAGAGATCCCAGCCTGGGTGCAGCCTCCACCCTCAGGTGACCAAGACAGGCGGTACACAAAGCCACTGATGGCAGAGATGAAGGAGGTAACATTTTTTGCTGAGACCTGAGGGAAAGTATGAGCCAGCCAGTAGGAAGAGGAGAAATCTGACTTGTTTGAAGAATGAAACTCAAGTCAGTGAGTCAATAGAGTGACCATCTGAGAATATTGATAGCATTTTTGAAAATGTCTGCAGGTTATTTCTATCTTACTAATGTAAGTATTGTCAGATGTGAAAGATGCACTCTATCAACTTAGAACATTTGATGACTCTGAACTTTCTGTAATATTTTGCACATTTGTTCCCCTCGTATATGTTTCCTTTGGCCATCTGACTGGTGGGCCTTTCTTTGTCTTTAGCTTTTGTAAAGCACAAGATCAGTGGAGAGCTGGCTGCTTCCTCGGGGGAATCTACTCCTGGTTCCACAGGTCAGAGCAGCCTGGGTCACAGCACACCCTGGGGGCAGACTCCGGATCTGTCCAGCTGTGACTTGACCAGCACTGCCACCAACAGGGATGAGCAGGACATCTTGAGCCACAGCCTCAGCCAGATCAGCACTTTCCCATCCAACCCTGCCATAGACCTGAACAATAGGACCCAGGCCTCCTCAGCCTTCAGCGACAGCTCTCAGACCCCCACTGAAGGGCGGTGACCCCTTTCAACTGTTTTGAAATTCTAAGTGGGCAGAGGGTGCTCCAATCTTCCACAGAAGGGTCTGCTGTCTTCTTAAGCTCCTTGCCGAGGCCGAGACCTTAGCCCCTCCTGCTGATTTTTCTCTTCCTTTATGATCCCACCAATAGCAGTGCAGAGATCACAGCTCTGATACCATTGCTGAAGGAAACAGCCTAGTTAGTGTCTTTTGTGTTGAATGTATTCGTCAAAAATTAGGTTAGTTAGCCGGGCGTGGTGGCGCACGCCTTTAATCCCAGCACTCAGGAGGCTGAGGTAGGCGGAGCGTTGTGAGTTCGAGGCCGGCTTGGGCTACAACGCGAGTGTAAGGCCAGCCTGAGCTACATAGTGCGACCCTGCCTCAAAAAACCAGGGCCGGGAGTTTGGCTCAGTGCCTTAAACGCCTGCCCTGGCAGGCGCGAGGTTGTGAGTTCAATCCCCGGTGCCACAAAAAAAAAAAAAAAAAATTAGGTTAGTTGACTGTATTCACTGGGTACAGTGGACATTCTGTTGGGCCCTGGTTATTAAAAAAATACCCTTAAGTAGCCTATTATTTTACAAATTTGTGACCTTAATAATGTACATTATTTTCTTTTTTTATTTTAAAAAGCAAAACAGAAAAAAGGTAGGAATAATACAGAATTTCAAAAAAACAGTAAGAAATCAATACTAGCTAATATATTACATATTGTTATCTTAGAAGTAGTTGTTCAAGCTACGAGATCTAGAAGGTTTTTATCGGTAAATGGAGGCAACTTGAGACTATACCCATAAGTGAAATAAATCAGGCTCACATTTGTAAATATCGTATTGTCTCCCCAGTGTAAAAAAATAAATTAATAATAATAAAAAAAATGAAAGAGTAATAAGATACAAAATGGACAATAGATACTGTAATAATGAAAGGGAAAGAAAGTGCTCAAAATTAAAGAACAGCTGGGGTGGGGAAAAGGAGAAATGGAAGAAAGGAAAAGATTATATGTACGTAGATATACACATATAACTGTATGTATGAATAAGTATGCAAGATAGATAACTATTACTAATTCTCTATTAGTTCATCAGAAACAGTAGTTTGTGTTGTCATTGTTTGATTTTACATTATTTTCTTAAAACACATTTGAACTTTTAAAAATCATCTATGCTGGGCATGTAATCCCAGCATTGGAATGCTGAAGTAACAAGATCGCCATGAGTTCAAAGGCAGCCTGGGCTACATAGTGAGACCCTGTCTCAGAAGAGATAAGAAAAGGAAAAGAAAAGAAAAAAGAAACACACAAGCAAAACAGCATCTACAATGTATCCCATTTTATTCTAGCATGCATTTCAGATCCAAGGGTGAAGGTCACGTGTCTTCTGAGTAAATCAACCTTACTTTCACAGTAAGCTTGTCCTAAAGCTGTTTTACAAATGTGACTAAGGATAGACCGATCTACTAGTGGCCATGGCAAGAGATCAAAGCAGTGCTCACCTAACGCTCCGGATGTGCACCCATACCCTGTGTGCCTCTCCTGTGCCTTCTCCGGGTTCCCCCAACCCTGGTTCTGGCTTTTCTGAGGTCATAGGCTTTACTCAACAGGTTTTTGTAGGTCCTGTTTCTTTGCTAGGATATCTGTCTTGTCTCCTCTATGTCAAGACCTGATGCAGTCACACAGTGGTGACTCATCAGTCAATACATTCCTCAGACTGACAACTGCATTTCTGTGTGTGGCTCTCATGTATCATCTGGAAATTTGCCCTATGAACACTCTCACTTTATTGGTGTCCCCTCTGAAGAGGATGCGTTCTATCAAGCCTGCCAATCTTTAGCTGGGTGGGCTAGCACTAGTATGTGGTCAGAGGATGGGTAGTACCACCAGCCACACGGACCCCTCTCCTTTTAGTCTTAGGTGGGCACAACAGAAATACATTTACTAAGGTGGTGGTTCCTTTAGAAAATTAGGTTGCCAACAAGACCATAGAAGAGGGATGTAGGGAGCCATGTCTCACTTGAGAGGAAAGCTCTCAGGAAATCAGAGGCAGGATCAAGCCATCCAAACTAAACAGTAACCGATAGTTTTAGGCTGGCAACTCAGCAGAGACAACTGTGGTCCCATCCAGGTCACAGGAAGCATCCCAGAGTTTAGGGAGATTTACCTCTAGGAAATCAACCAGGTTCTCACAGAAAATACCAAGAAAATTCTCTAGGGCCTCCAGCAGAGAAAGAGAAAGAAGAATGTTTTTTAAATACCCATAGAGGTTGCTTTCCTTTCCAACAAGTTCTCTACTCAGTAGAAACTAGTTACCAAGCCTAACATTCTGGGGAATGACCAGAGGAAAAAGAAATACCAGTTCTGGTCTGTCCTAGTCTTCCATGGCAGAAAGGAGATACCCAACTCTAGTATATTCTAGCCGTCCCGTTCCACTTAACCAAGGAGAAAAATACTGAAAACACTTGTAAATTTCGTAGTCCACAGACACAGTCTCACTAAGAGAATGAGACCTGCTACAGGTCTACTGTCTCCTATACCTTAGCAACAAAAGTATTTACAGTACATCTTTTGAGCCAATGCATTGTACCTGGCCATCCAGGAAAAGTTATCAGACATACCAGAAACGTACACAAACAAACAAAAAAAACCACAATCTGATGAGACATAGCAAACATCAGAAACAGACAATGGAAAAAAACTAAAGTTTTCAGATCAGAAATTAAGCGTTAATATGAAGTTTAAGAAATTGTTGAAAGGAAGGCCAGGAATATAGCTCAGTGGCATAAGCACCTGCCTGGCAAGCGCAAGGACCTGAGTTTAATTCCTGGTACCAGCAATAAAAAAAAAAATTGTTAAAAGGAAAAGCAAAGATATCCCATACGAACACTTCTTTTAAACATCGTACTCAAAGTTCTTACTGATGTAATTATTCAAGAAGATCAGAAGACATATATAGATTGGTAAAGAAATAAACTCACCTTACTTGCTGATGACATGTTTGGCTATGAAGAAAATCTGAAAGAACCAACAATAAACTCCTGGAACTAATAAGGAATTCTAGGAAGGTCACAGGATACGAGATTAATATATAAAAGTCAGCTAATTTTTTTGTGTCTTATCTATTCACTAAAGTGGAATTTGAAACTAAAAACATAGTATTATTTATATTAGCACTCCCAAAGTGAAATACTTAGGCACAAATATAACAAAATATATACTAGGTTTAAATGAGGGATGCTATAAAATTATGAGGAAAAAATAAAAAAAGAACTAAGTAAGTTACAAAATATTTCATGAGCCTGGATAGAAAGACAATGCTGTCAAGATGTCACTTCTTCCCAGTTTAACCTATAAATGCAGTGCAATCCCAACCAAAATTACGGTGAATTATTTTGTGAATACTGAAAAAAATCACTCTAAAATATAAACAGAAGCAGAAGACCCATAATAAACAGCACAATATTGGAGAGAAAGTTGAAGGTGTAAACTACCCAACCTTAAGTCTTGCTAGAAAATTACAGTAATCAATGTGAGGCATAGTTATACACACCTATAATACTAAAACTCTAGTTGACTGAGGCAGGAGGATTGCAAGTTCAAGTCACTTAGCAAAAAACCCTGTCTCAAAAAATAAAAGAAAGCCTAGGGAAGTAGCTCAGAATGCCTCAGAAACAAAAATAAGACAAAAACTACAGCAATCATGAAACTGTGATACTGATGAAAACATAAATTGATCAATGAAACATATACAGGCACACAAGATTCTAGTGAACATCATTAACTAATGGAAAAAAGACAACACAACACAATACAGATAGTCTTTGCAATGAATGATTCTGGTACACCTGGACATCTACATGCAAAAGAAAATCTAGACAAAGACCTTAGATTCTTCACAAAAATTACCTGAAAATGGATCATAGACCTAAATGAAACACAAAAATACAGAACCCTTAGATTTCATAGAATAAAACCTCCATGGCCTTGGTCATGAAAATGACTTTAGACACAAAATGGGACACAGGGCCCATGGAAAAAAAGAGACTAGAAAGACTTCATTAAAATAAAAACTGCTTTGCGATGGACACTGCCAAGAGCAAGAGAAGACAAAACTTGAACTAAGAGAAAATATTTGCAAAAGATACATTTGATAAAAGACTGTTATCCAAAATGCACAAGGAACTCTTAAAACTCAACACTAAGAAACTACACAACATGATTTTAAAGTGACCCAAACACTTCAACAAACACTTCACTGAGGAAAACACACAGACAGAAGAAGAGATACAAGTTAACATATGAAAAGAAGCTCCACATCATATGTCACCAGGAATTACAAATGAAAACAGATGCCACTGCACACTCACTGAAGTGGCCAGCACCCAGGACACTGACGACACCAAGCACAGGTGAGGATGAGGAGCAGCAGGAATTCTCACTCCTTGTTGGTGGGAATGGGAAGTGGTACAATCACTTTGGAAGACAGTCTGGTAGTTTTGCTACAAAACTTAATATACTATTGTCATGTGATCCAGCAATTGTGTTCCTTAGTATCTACCAAAAGGCGTTGAAAACTTACATTTATATTGACCTATATTTACCTATAATACTATGTAGATATGTGATATGCATTGTCCAAACCCACAAAATATATAACTCCACACCACACAAAGCCTGCACATGGATGTTCACAGCAGCTTTTGTCATCATTGTCATTTGAAAGCAACCAAGATGTCCTTTAGTAGGTGAATGGGTAAGTAATCTGGTACATCCAGGCAATGGGATATCATTTGGCATGAAAAAGAAATGAGCTATCAAGCCATAAAAAGACATGGAAGAACCTTAAACCCAAATTATGAACAGAAAGAAGTCAATACAAACAAGCTGTCTACTGTTTGCTTCCAAGTATATGACAGTCTAGAAATGGTAAAACTATGGAGGCACTAAAAATGTTAGTAATCGACAGAGGCCAAGGTAGTAATGATAAGAATGGATGACTAGGTAGAACACAAAAGACCTTCTAGGACAGTAAAACTACTGTGTAAGATACTCTCGTGGTAGATATGTGTCATATGCATTTGTCCAAACCCATAAAATATAAAACTTCAAGAGTGAACCCTGATGCAAACTGTGGACCTTTGAGTGGCTGAGATGTGCCAGCAGAGGCTCGTCAGCTGTAAAAACACACCACTTTAGTGGACAGCATTGACCAAGGGGAGACAGAGCACACATGTGAGACAGGGACGGTAGGGAAAATCTCTGTACTCTCCATTTCGCTGTGAGCCTAAATTCGCTCTAAAAAATAACAACTCATTTTATTAAATGCTCAATTTTTGAAATATGATTGGGACCCAGTTATCAATATCCCCATCCATTTAAATTAAATTAATAATTCCTCCTCAACATATACCCTACCCATTAATAATCATATTTCAAAAAAAAGCCTATTTTAAAATTGGCTGTCTGGAAGAGAATAAACATCATTTACAAAGTTTCAGAGTTTTGACAAAGAGAATGATTCCTGAAAATTAAAATTTCCATGATTCCACCTTCAGATTAACAAACCCAATTGTTTCAGTTTTCAAATTGGAAATAATTTCTACTCTGCATGTTGGCTTGCTCCAAATCATTCCACGACAGGGGCGACTGTTCAGACAACGCAGTAATATCCAACGATTTGGTGATTTCACCCTCAGTAAGGGTGTACGTCTTGATTCTTCCAGCCGATCTGTTAGCCAAGGAAAAGAATTACAAGACATAAGCCAGCAGCCGGCCCCATCACAGGGACTGTGCACCCTGGCACTTCCTGCTGCCCCGCTCCTGACCTCTTACTATTTCTCATGAAATCATGAAAGCATGGGCGGAAGAAGACAGGATTTTCTTTTCCTCTTCTAAGGTGAAAAGCTTGGACGGTAGCATCCCAGAAAAAAAAAAAAATACTCTATTCTCAGAGAGACGGACAGGCCTAAATGGTTCTGCAACTACTTTAGGTTTTTCTGCCGATTCCAGCCTCAAACTTGGCCGTTAGTTTCCTACTATTGGCCTGCAGGTGCCTCACTAGAGAAAAAGCCACTAGATGGCGCCAGTGTCTTTAGTTAGCTAGCATGATGACTATTAACCCCTGCGGTTTATGGGGTCAGACACTGGTAAGTGCTCTACTCAGACCAAAGAAATGCATTCAGACAGGAGCCAGTGAAGTGCAGGGAAGTGAGGTTGCTTATCGCAGGTTGTGCAGCTAGAAAGTATTCAAACCCATAAAGCAGTTCCAGAAGCTTATGTTTTCTTTGGTTTTGCTTTTCAGTACCGAGGATTGTATCCACGGCCTTCACGTTGAGCAACATTCCCAGGTCTCTTTTCTAAAAAATTTTAGGTAAGTATGCTAAGTCACTAAGCTGATGATGCTGGGGTTGAACTTGTGGTCTTCCTGCCTCAGCGTATCCCAGAGAACTGGGATTACAGTCATAGCGACCAGAAGTTTTTGTAACAAGAATGTCAATATTAAACAAAGAAAAAATTATCTAAGGGTGAAGCTCAGGGGTAGAGCATTTCCCTAGCACGCACAAGGCTGTGCATTTTTGACCCACAGCACTGCACATAAATAAACAAAGGCCTATTTTTTTCCTGAAGTTATATTCTTCCTACTTAATTAGATGCTAAATGGTCTCCTATGAAATAATGGAAATAGCAGATACTTGGGGTTTTCTTCTCCTGAATATCCAAAATTTTAAAATTTGCTATACTATACCCCTTCCCCCAATTTTCCAGCCTAAAATATTCAAGATTAAGGAGCACTTCTAATTACCAAGTTACAATGCTAAGTGGAAGTAGATGTAATTTTGTACTGAGTCAACAGATTCCTGTTGGTAACCTACACCTACTGGAATACACTTAATAATTGTGTTTCTTGCATAGTTATAAATACACCGAACAATGAGAATTATAACCAAAAAATGTTGTATTATACCAAAACCTGCAATCAAGAAAAAGAATTGCTTTTTTTTTTTTTTTTTTTTGACACAGGATCTTGATACGTGTTCCAGGCTGAACCCCAACTCATGGTGATCCTCCTACCTCATTCTCTCCAGTGCTGGGGTTTCAGATGTGCATCACAGCACCTGGCCTAAATTTTAAATAGAATAAAAATGAGATTCCAGTTATTTGATAATCTTATTAATTCAAAGAAGTAAATTTTATCAAAGTGTACTGTTGTTATAACTTTCACAATATAAATCTTATTTTAGATTGAAATATGTGATCTGAAATTCTCTGAGGAAGCCACATCTATCCCAGAGGCTTGCAGACTGACCTTGGCTAACCGGACATTCTGAACATGAAGAGATACAATATTTTATCCAAGAACCAAACTTCTCTTGAGCTATCTTTAGTTCTTTTTAACAGCCGTTTTCTACCAGTCTCAGTATCTGACTTGACTATTAGATAAAAAGTCACTCTTCCATGTCATTCAGGGTAACTTGAATTGATGTTCTTGGGCCATGATCACTTCAAATAAACTTACTTTACAGTTTGGCTCAGAATAAACTATTTGCTTATTTCCTTTAAAGTCGAGTCTGCATGGTAGGGGCTTAATAAATCGTAACTTCTGTGGGCAGTAAGGACAATATTGCGTCTCTGGCATTTGTAATTAGACATAAACCTCTGTTGAATCAAAGTGATCCAGGTATACTGTGCATCACTCTGAGCGGGTCACAGTTTCCTCTCAGTTGCCTCAAATGGGAGCTAGGAGCTTGCATCACCATGGCCTGCGGGAGTTACAGGTGGTAATCAGTAGAATGAGACTGGTACCACTAAGAGCATGATGAGGGCCACCTGCTGTAGGTACCATCGTGACACGCCATGACATGGCATCAGGGCCTGGTAGACAACTGCTCTTGTCTCTGTTCCATACTCTGGGAAACAGGATAGTGTCTTAGCTGGGTATAGAGCAGATGCAGAGAACAAAAAAGGAACACTAATGAAGTGTCTCCTGTAAAGATTATTTAAGGCTGGGGCAAAGACTGGCAGGGAGGCCATGAAAGTGGCCTGCCTGTGCTTGGACCTCAGCAGTAAGCAGGGCTGCAGTGCGACTGAGCCCCGTGTGCTAATGGAGATCTGGTACAGGTCTCTAGGCCCTGTGAGCACAGCAGCATACCTTTGGGGTTCTGCTGCTTCCCCCAATGTCTCACTAAAAGCACTGTGTTCGCTTCCCCATCTCCAGTGCCCAAGAGACCAGGGCAGTAGAGGGACCACAGCCAGAGCAGAGCCGTGGTGTCCTCCACAGCACTGGGCCCTGATTCCCTCTCATGTCACTTCCTGGGGGATCTGCTCATCTGTACCCTGGGGCCCCCTCCCCACTGTGGGGCTTGGCAGGGAGGGACATCACGCTGCTCTTCTCCACAGTCCTTCTGCCACGTGAACTCAGAGAAAACTAGACTTCAATTTTGTGCTCGTCTATAGCCAAAACCTCTGTGGAACACCCTCATAGAGTTGTGATTAAAGAGAGAAATTGTGAAAGCCAGGCATAGCAGCACATGTCTGTGTCTCAACTACTTGAGAGGCTGAGACAGGAGAATTTCTTTAGTCCAGGAGTTCAAGACCAGCCTAAGCAACTTTTAAGAACCTGTCGAAAGGAAGAAAGAAGAAAGAAAGAGAGAAAGAAAGAAAGTCTGTTCTTTTGTCAGTACCAAGCTGTTTATATCACAGTAGCTTTGTAGTATGACTTCAAGCCAGGGACTGTGATGCCCCCTGCCTTGCCTTTGTGGCCCAGAATTGCTTTTGCCATTCTAGGTCACTTTTGGTTCCAAATCAATTTTAGGATTGTTTTCTCTAATCCTGTGAGGTATGCTATTGATATTTTGATTGAGGTTGCATTAAATCTGTATAACAATTTTGGGAGTATGGCCATTTCAACTGTTTGTTTTTCTTATCCAAGAGCAAGGAATATCTTTCCCTTTTTTGATATTCTCTTTGATCTCCTTTTTCAAAGTACTGTAGTTTTCAGTGGGAAGATCTTTACTTCCTTTGTTGGATTGATTCCTAAGTATTTCATTTTTTCAATGCTGTTATGTAAGGTATGATTTCTCTAATTTCTCTCAGTGAGTTTGTTATTTGTATACAGGAATGTTATTGATTTTTTAGAGTTGCTTTGTATCCAGCTATGCAACTGAATTTGGTTTTTAAGTCTAGAAGTCTTTTGGTGGACTTTTTGAGGTCTTCTGTGTAGAGTATCATCTCATCTGCAAATAATGATAATTTTACTTCTTCCTTTCCTATCCTTATTCCTTTTGTTTCTCTCTCTTGTGTAATTGCCCTGGCTAATGTTTCCAGAACTATATTGAATAGGAGTGGTGATAGTGGGAATCCTTGTCTTGTTTCTGATTTTAGAGTGAAAACTTTCAATTTTTGACCATTTAGTATGATGTTGGCTGTTGGTTTGTCATAGATGGCTTTTATCAGATTGAGATAAAGACTATCAATTCTAATTTTTGAATTAAGTTTTCCAGTTTTTGTAGGGTTTTATCATGAATTGGTGTTGGAATTTATCAAATACTTTTTCAGCATCTATCGAGATGATCATGTAATTTTTATCCTAGGCGCTGTTGATATGGTGCAACACATTTATTGATCTGCATATGTTGAACCATCCCCACATCCTGGTGTATAATCTTCTTGAAGATTTGCTGCATTCCGTTTGCCAATATATTACTAAGGATTTTTGCATCTATGTTCACTAGGGAGATTAACCTATAGTTCTCTTTTTTGGTTGGATCCTTCTCTGGTTTTGGTATCAGGGTAATACTTGTTTCCAGGAATGTCTTTGGGAGTATTGCTTCCCTTTCAATTTCATTAAAGAGTTTGAGGCGTAGTGGCATTAGATCTTCTCTAAATTTCTTGGAGAATTCAGCGGACCTGAGGATAAATGAAACCGATTAGAACATGCAGAAATAACTCCAAACACACTCAGCCACTTTATCTTCAACAAAGGGGTTCCTGTTCATGTCAGGATGCTCTGCCAAGTACCCCAACATGCAATCTTTAGAACAAGATCACAGCACTGTGTTACAAATAAGGACGACCTTTCGATACTCAGTGTTAACCCTTCACCAAGCCATGATTTTAAGTGTTAATGTTGAAAGGTGGTGCAAAAATATCTATTAACAAAACTGCTGAATAGTTCGAAGACACAGAACAAAGCACTTTGTCTTTTACAGATACCTTTCTAAATCCATTCTCTATGTGTTCTCTGTCCCTTTCTGAAAATTAGTTGTACAGACTAGTGAGGCAAAAAAAAAATCAATTGGTTTTTTTTAAAACCAAAGTAGAGCCTATTTACAAAAAACACAAAAGAATTTTATATAAGGTGTTACTCCAGAACTAATTTAAAGACAATCTGAGGGACAGATTATACTTTTACTTCTACAAATATAGGTTCTTTTCCCTACTTTCTGAAGAAATATGTTTTACAGGGAATGGACTATAAAACAGTATATACAACACAAAGGCACAAACAAAGAGACTTGTAAATCATTCGTATTTCCAGCAGTTGAGACAATATATTTGAATGCTGAGGTTACCTCTAGTGGCAAAACCACAACTACCTACAGCAACCACAGTGCTCCAATAATTGAGTACATAACCATTTCTCTTTTAGCACATTCTTCATTTTCCTCCTCTAGAAGTTGCAGATGTCTATTTAGTTTGATTATCTGCCATCTTAATGAAGCTGCATCTACAACAGTCATGTCATCTGACATGGCTTCAATTGTTGCATGTTCATTTGAAAGGCCGTATCTGACGTGGTCATCACGAGGATTAGAAGTGTCGGCAGCAGACTATCTTGCAACCCAGGTCTTTCCCAATGTCTTTCATTTTGTCTCCTTACAATGAATCCTTTCTGACCAGCTGTCCATTTTGGCGAACAGCATTTTCACTCACAGAGCACTCTCTTTTTAGCCTGCTAGCTGCATGGATTTCATCATTTTGAAGGATTGGAGGAGGTCGTTCTAAATCCAGAAAATCTAGTGGTCTTTCACTTAGCATAAGTACACGATGTGGTGTTTTTAGTGCCAGAGGTTTAAAAGGAATTGACTGAATAAGGTCAAGACCGGCTGGTCTTAAAAATGAAATGTCTCTTTACTTCCTGCTACAACAGTCCTTTCTGGAACTTGCATTATCACACCAGCATTTGGAATTCCTTCTTGGAATCCTTGTTCCAGGTCAGAATTTGGTGGTGCTATTTTTAATTTTTCTGGGACCCTCATTCACTGGCTGATATCTTCTCCGTGTTCCATTTAATGCTGAATTCATTAACTAATTTCTGCCATCTCAGCAGCAGTGGGAGAAGGAAACGCTGCCCCATTAACCCAAGTACTGCTTGCTGTCTGGCACGATCTATTTCTGTACTTCACATTAAACCTTTAATTTGCTTCACTGCGCATGTACTGGATTTGGAACCACTTTTGGAACCACTCCGTCTGGAGAGTCCTGGAGAGGGCCGCCACCCTTCAGCTGCCAGAGCACTTGGGTGAACCCTCTCAAAGGCCATTGGTTGAGTGCATTGGGCAGCCTGGACAAAGCACCATGGAGCAGCCTGCAGCAGGCTGGGAGATTTTCTTATCTTCAAAGCATGTTTTAAACCTTTAAAGATAATTTGCCAGCACTCTAGAAAGTTGAGTCAAGAGAATTACGAGTTTGAGTCCAGCAATTTAGAAATACACTGTATCAAAATAAATGCCAAGCGTGGTGCATGTCTGTAATCTCAACACTTTGGAGGCTGAGGCAGGAGGATTGCCACAATTTCTAGGCCAGCCTGGGATACACAGCAAGATCCTATCTCAGAAAAACAAACAAATCAAAAGTCGAATAAACAAATAAATAAATAAGAGAGGGCTAGGGATGTAGTGAAGGTCCTGGGTTCATTAACCAGTGGAGCCAAAAAGAAGAAGGAGCACGGAGGGTCCTGCTGTAAAAGATCATCCCTAAATAAGGCCTATCCCTGATTATTGGCAGCGACAACAGGCCTGCATTTGTAGCAGTCCCATGGCTGACTTTAGTTCCTCCAGAAGGTAAGTTGAAGTCATGAACCAAAGTCATTACCATAAACCATACTGTAGCAGTCAGTACTTACAAGAGACAACAGCTTTAATGCAAGATATACAACTACCTAAGAATTTGCGAGATTGGCGTACAATGGCCATCCACGGAGTTCAATGTGAAAGAGTGCAAAAGGTCTGTCTGCTCACTGGTGACCAAAGGATCCAGTCGAAGCCCTAGAGCTCAGTGTAGTGTCCCATGCAAGTCTGTATCAGGAGGCCAAAGGGTCTGTGATGAATGGCTGAAGGGTCAGTGCTGGAGGCTGAAGAGTGCACTAGAAGCCAGGAGATTATGTCCAAGGAAATAGTAAACACTGGAGCTCTTCCAAAAGAACAGAATCAAGCCTTCCTTCTTCATTTCTCTTTTATACCTTTCTGGCGATAATCCTCCATAGGGTGGGTCTTCCACACCCAGAACTATCCAAGCCAATTTAGTTGGGCGTTATTTACTCAAATTGAGACAATCAATCAACCATCACAACACTGTTAGTGTAGACTTTTAGATTCAATCCAAAACCCTAAGTGAACACAGCACTCATCAGGCAGGATATTCTAAGAAACCTCTATAAACTATGAGCTACAATAAATGTTTCTGCCTTTAACTTTGGGTGTCAGGTATTTTGTTTCAGCAATGAGAAAAGTAACTAACACACAACTTTAGTGAGGAAGGGATTAATTTAGCTCACGGTTTCAGGAGAATCAGCCCATGATTGGTTGTTTCTAAGGCAGAAAGCATTATGGTATAAGGGCTGGCACACAAAGCTGATTAACTCATTAAGATAACAATGCCAAGAAACAGAGCAGGGGAACATTGCCAGACAGGAGGCAAGAGACTATATACAGCACCCAAAGTCACACCTCCATGACCCAACCAGACACATCCAGGAGGGTGCTTTATTAACCTATGAGGTGCTTCTTAATCCAATAAAGTGGCCATATCAGGATTAACAGTCACAAATTCCAACAGCATCAAATGGGGTATTGAGAGCTCTCTAACAGCCAAAATGATCTGAAAAAAGAAGCTTGAGGTTGGATAATGCGTGGTTTCCTATAGTTATCAAAAAAAACTCCAGTGTTGTACAAGGATAAGGATGGTTATCTAGACAACAAAATAGAGTTGAAAGTCCAGAAATAAACACAAGCATTTATCATCAGTTGATTTGCAAGATATTGCCAAGACCATTCAATGAGGAAATATAATCTCTTCCATAAATGGTACAGG
Organism: Dasyprocta punctata; assembly: GCA_004363535.1. NCBI lineage: Eukaryota > Metazoa > Chordata > Mammalia > Rodentia > Dasyproctidae > Dasyprocta > Dasyprocta punctata. The sequence goes on along the minus strand of RJWM01011139.1, from coordinate 21,701 downwards.
GATAACTGGATAGCTACATGTAAATTAATTTGGATGCTATATAAATTAAATCAAAATATACTGGAGAAGAACTACAAGCATAAAACTGTTAGAAGAAAATGTAGAAATACTTGTGGTCTTAGATTTGGCAATAGTTTCTTAGCTATGAATTAAAAGTAAAAACAACAAAAAATAGATAAATTAGAATTCATAAAAATGTAAAATATTTGAGTATTACCTTAACAGGTTACTACTAAGAGACATAAAGTGATCCACAAAGTAAGAGAAAATATTTACAAATCATATATGTAGTAAAAGTCTAACTAGTCACAGTGGCCCACGCCTAAATCCCAGCACTCTGGGATGCTGCAGCAGGAAGATCTCAGTTTTGACCCTAGCCTGGGCAACTTAGCAATTAGGGAGATGTTGTCTTAAAAATACAATTTAAAAGTAAAAATAAATAAATAATGGTTTAGTATCCAGAATATATCAAGAATTTGTACAATTCAACAAGAAACAGACAAACTATTTAAAAATGGGCAAAAGACTTAACAGATGTTTTTCCAAAGAAGATATTCAATGGCTCACAGGCATATGGTCTTCATATGTTGCCATTTAATTCCCACCTGAGGTATTAAGAGGGTAGAAACTTAATCAACTTGAAGATGGGCTCTTTGGAAAGTGATTAGTGAAGGTCCCATGATTGAATCCTGGTGGTTTTATAGAAAAAAGGAAAGAGACAAAAAATGACAGATATATACATGTTACTCTTTTGCCTCCTGCACTGAGATACCCTACACCATCTCAGGAAGAAGGTCATCACCAGATACAGCCCCTTAACCTTGCACCTCTAGAAACATGTTCAAATAAATCTCTTTTCTTTATAAGGAAGCCTATCTCAGGTATTTAGTTCTACTAATGGATATATATATATATATATATATATGTAATATACATCCAAATTAAGAAGTACAACCCTGTAAAAAGTTATACAGGAATATTCATAACAATCAAAAGGTAGAACAATCCAAATTCCATCATCTGAGAACAAATGTGGTATATCCATACAATTAAATATCATTTGGCCATGCAAAGGAACGAAGCGCTGCTAAATGCCACAATATCATCAAACCTCCAAAACATGGATACTAAATGAGAAAGGCTGACACAAAAAATGGTTGCATATTGGATGACTTCATTTACACGATGTGTTCAGAATAGGTAAACCTGTAGAGACAGAGAACAGATTAGTATTTGCAAGGGTTGGGGGACAGGGGATGGGAGTGACTGTCTAATGGAAACAGTGTTTCCTTCCAGGGTGATGAAGATGATCTAAAACTAAGTGATGATGATGATGAGGTTGTGCAACATTATGCATGCATTAGATGTCACCAAACCATCCCCATTAAAATATCCAAGAGCTGAGAGGTTTCTCAGTGGTAGTAGAGCTCTTGCCTAGCATGTATAAGGTTCTGCATTCAATCCACAGCACTAAAAATAAATAAATAAGTAAGTAAACATTAAAGTAGTGAGATTTCTGCTATGTGGATATTACTATAATAAATCAAAAAGGATTGCTGGTGGATAGACTGTGGGGTGAGAATGAGAGAGGGAATGGAGATTCCTCAGAACCTTTAAGGCATGAAGGATGGAGAGGCTTTTGAGGGTCTGCAGTCACCAGTCTTCAGTCCCAACTGCCTCTCCTCTTTCTAGGCATGCTCTTTCCACTTTGCTCATTTTGCACCTGTTCTTCCTCCTGCCTGGAGGATCTTTCTCCAATTCTTGGCTTGGCTGCTGTCCTCTTCAGTCATGATGCAGTTGTGCTGTCAGCTTCCCAAATACTCCCATGCCCCTGACTGGTTCCCTTGCATCTGTTGTGTCCCAGGTCTAAAGTTTCTTTCTTAAAATCCCTGTCCCATGTGCACTCACTAGCATGTTACCCAGGCACTTGCCTGAGACAAATCAGGAAAAAAATTCAGACTAGTTTAAGTAAAAAATGGAGTGGGGAAAAGTTGAGATTTTTTTGTTGGCCTCAGTTTTAGTCATAGAAAAATAGACAATAGCTATAGAGATGTATACAGTGAAATCATCTCCTTCATCAACCTGCTGTCCACCAAGGCTGGCCATCAAAAGGATTTCTAGTCTTCTTCTTACAGCTCTAGTCTAAATCCAAAGGGCTGTGTCTTGGTTACTTTTTTCTCTTTGCTGAGACAAAACACCTAACACCCAAAATTAGGGAAGGAGAGGTTTATTTCTTACAGTTCTGGGGGGTTTCAGTCCATACCCAGTTGACTCCAAGGCAGAGTGACGTGGTGGGGCAGCCATTCATGGCGGCCACAAAACAGCAAGGCACGAACCTGGCAAGAGAGAGAGTGAAGACACGCCTTCCTCCACCCTTACACTGTATGTCCACTCCACCCCTGGGTGGGTGCAGCACTCACATTGCCAATCCCAGTGCTAGACAACAAACCAATCACGAATGCCAGACTCAACCCATCCACGCCATGATTACATGAGACTTGGAGGGGCCACAGGACCATACCCATATGGGCTGGGTCCCATCAGAAATCAAGTTACCACTGAACTGCAAAGGCAAGGCCAATTGTCCCAGCTGACACAATAGGGCAAGGGGACTTTCCTTTTACTCAATCTTTTCTGCTCTATTCAACATCTCCAGCTGATTGCATGTGGCCCACCCCACCAAATCTCATCTAGCAATACCCTCACAGCACACTCAGAGGAGTGTCTGACCAATGTCTGGGCGCTCTTCACCCAGCAGACACAGAAAACTGTCACAGTAATAAGGAACATTGTCTGCATGCAGCATATGACAGAACACCATTTGGATTTCTCTATACTGTGAGTGCTTCAGTTGGAAGTCAGCCTCTCTTACTGTCTAGCTACATGTTTATGGTTAAACTTTAAATTCTCTGAGTCACCACTGTAAAATGCAGCCAAAAGGAGTAACCTACATCAGAGTTGATTGGTAGATTAAATGAGATAATATGTGTGACATTCCTAGCCTAGTATAAGACACATTGAGTGCTAGATAAATTGCAAGTGTTGCTATCATTATTATTACATTATGGATTGTGAGGTCATGCATTGTGCTTGTTATCCATGTACTGCTAATTCTTCAATCTTCGCTCCTCTGAAACAGGAGGACTTTGGAAGCATTTCTCACTTCAGCTGAACACAGTGCTGAGCTTCCTGGGTGGAAGATGCCGGTGGGACAGTGTAGGAGGAAGCAGCCCCTTCCTGGTTCCAGCTGCTGCATCATTGATCAGTGGTGTCCTTGTGAGTCCTGGTCTAAAGGGCAGGGGTCAATGGTGAGATTTCCAGATTCTGGGGAATTCTCTGGGTTCTGGGTAAGCTGATCTTAGGAAATGGTGCTCTAGTGGCAAGCTTCAAGTCTTGGCTGACAGGAGCTTCCTACTGAGGGCAAACTCATGGGAGAACTGTACTCCCCTACGACCTGCATGTAGGGAAAGGAGGAACCTATGTTCTGGCCTTTGATGGATGATTCCTGTGGGAGACAACTTGAGCGGGTCCCCTTGAACGCAGAACAATTGCTGCAACTTTGATTATATCGAAACTTATTTCCTTATGTTGATGTATACAGAGCTGACTATGGTATTTCCTTCTCTCTTCAATTGGCTCTAAGCATTGCAAATAAGGCTAGCTGAGATACTGATATGTAATCTCTAAAGCCATCTGACAGTGTCCTGTTGCCTCCCATAGTGATCTCTGTAAAATATATAGGCACAGCGGGATGGCAGAGCCAGTGAGCTCCAGGAATGTCAACTGGGTATGAGCCTTGAGAAAGAAGCTATGAGTCCCCAGGGAATAAAAGTTTACATATCAGAAGCAGGTACTGGTATGTAGTCTTTCAAGCCATCAGACAGTGTCCTGTTTCCTCCCAAAGTGACCTTTGTAAAATGTATAAAGCATAGCGGGATGGCAGAGCCAGTGAGCTCTGGGAATGCAACTGGGTATGAGCCTCGAGAAAGAGACTGTGAGTTCCCAGGGCATAAAGTTTGCATATCAGAAACTGAAGTAGCAGCCTCCTAATACAATTCAGTTGCTGTCTTGATTGGGTTGTGCAAATTGAGCCCCTTGCACATCTTCATCTGCATTTTGCAGAAATACCTTTCTCACTACCTTGATAACCAGCTCAAGTTACCCACGTAGTTCCCGCCATCCTCACTGTCACTCATCCTCAAGCCACCTCCTTGCTTCACTAGTTAATAAATTCTGGGAGAGGCCTAGGATCAAGGCCTTTGTCCGCATGTCCTCACAAGGATTGGACTTAGGACCCCTTGGCTGCCCTTAACCTTGAATATGTCTCGGAATCTTTACTCTCACCATGGGTTGCACTGGAGGTGGTAGATTGGAATTAACTTATCAGGATTCCAATAATGTCTCAGTGGAATTATAAATATAATTTCTTGAATTGTGAGGAAGACTAGAGAAAGGATTACAGTATTTGAATTACAGTACTCATTATTTGGGATTACAATAATTCCGTGTATCTTGGGAAGCTCTCAATAAAAATAGTAATAAAGGACTGGGGATAAAGCTCGGCAGCACAGCGCCTGCCTGGCAAGCACGAGGACCTGAGTTCAATTCCTAGTACCAAAGCAAAAAAAAAAAGAATAGTAATTTGTGCTAAAATTGTTGGGGCTGGAGGTTTAGCTCAGTGTCGCTGAGCCTGCTTGGCAAATGTGAAGTCCTGAGTTTGATTCCCTATGCCCCTGCGGGGAGGGAAAAGAATGGTAATAAAAATAGCAGCCACAATTAACTTTTATTGTTGCTGGCCTTTCTTCCCTGGGCCTGTGCAGACAGTACCACACTCAAGTGTCAAGTCATTCTGAGCCCTTCTACGTCCACTTTAAAGATACTAAAACTGAGGTTCTGGCGTTAATAGTAATCCCCACCATCTTCCATTACTTTATTTCTGTGCGCCTGGCACAAGCAAACCTTCAATAGCCCTGGCTTTCTTTCCCAGCTCCATGCAGGGTGTAGGAGAGAGGGCGCTGGGCTAATGGGAAGGAGGCGGGTTTGAGAGGAGAATCCTCCCGCCGGGTCTCAGTCAGCAGGCGGTGTGATGCAGAGAGGCGGTCAAGCGGGTCTTGACCCCAAGTACTCAACCTCGTCGCACAAGGTAGGCCCTCTCAGGATAGAGGCAGGCCACGGATCCCTTGGTACAGAGGACTAGGTGCCGCCCCCGCCCCCGACGTCCGTCCCCTCCGCTGTGCATCATGCTCGGCGCCGCCCCGCGCGGTTTCGGGGGTCTCCGAGCTGAGGAGAAAGAAGGCACCATTCCCACTGCCCTTGACGTTGCACTCTCAGCCATTCACAGAGTTTAATCCCGTCCGGCTCAGCTTCAGGAGTTTCCTGGGCTGAGCAGGAGCAGCCCGCCCCGCCTCCTCCCGACGTCACGAGCTCTGCCGTCAATCACGCTCGGCTCCGCCCCAAGCGGCTGCAGCAATTCGCGGAGAGAAGGAGGAGCCATAGCGGATCCCGCCCCTGATGTCAGCACCCTACTCCGCCCTCCCTCTCGGCCCCGCCCCGCGCGGCCTCTGTAGTTCACAGAGTGGCGGAGCCGGAGCCGAGGCCGACCCCGCCTCTGACGTCACGCCCTACGCTGTCCTCACGCTCGGCCCGCCCCGCGCGGCTGCGGTAGTTCTGAGTGGAGAAGCAGGTGTAGGATCCGCTACTGCCGCTGATAACTCCGGAGCCCGCCAGCCATGACTTCGGCCCCCGCGGGTAAGGACAGGTGCGGGGCCGCGGGAGGGTAGCCCAGGCCGCTCCCAACACGCGGCTGACTGGCTTTCTTGCTTGTCCCTAGAGGCGGAGACCCGGCAGAGGCTGCTGCGCACCGTGAAGAAGGAGGTAGGTGCCGGTGACCCCGGGGCGGAGGCGACCGCCGCCGGCGGGGAACGAGGCTCTTGAGGGGCGGCCACCTCAGGGGCGGGCCCCCCCGTGGGCGTTGCCTTCTGCAGTCCTGAAGGCAGGTGGAGCTTGGGGGGGTGGGGTCCGAGGGCTTCGGATGGGGGAGGGGAACCGCGGTGTTTTTAAGCGACGTGCGGAGGTGGAGGCCGTGCGAGAGCCCCTCTCCCTAGGTGTGCGTGTAGCGCGCGGCGTGTGGGTGGGACTCAGTGAGGGGGCTCCCTTTAGTGTTTCCAGCCATTGCCCTCCCAGGTTGTTGGAGAGGAAGGGAGAGTTTATAGTGACCAGGGCAGAAATAGCTTTTAGGTGCCTGTACTCCGTCAGAATTTGTATATGTACACACCTGTGGCTGTGTGTGTTCGCGTAATGTATGTGCGTCTCTCTGGAGATACCCGAGTTAATCTCTGTCATGTGTACGTGTATCTGTATGTGTGTATAAATTTTTGAGCGTGAACGTATGTATATTTATGTGACGCATAAGTGTGCTGAATGTAAGGCTAAGGCAGTGACCGTGTGTGTTTACAGTGTCCACTCCCATCCCCCAGCCTGAGACACCATTGCTGCCGTCTGCGTCTTTTGAGGCTTCTGCCGGGAACCCATAGCTGTAGACCTTGTGCACAAGCCTGCTTCCTGTGCTTGCCTTCCTGTCCATTCGTGAACTTGTGTTATGCTTGGCACCACTGAAACATAGAGAAACCCCTTCCTGCAGCGGGCAGCCAGCCAGAAAGGGCAGCCTCCAGGCTGGGACCTGTTGCTGCCCCACCCTTCGTGGGAAGCATGTACTGTCAGTGTTTGTGTGTTTCTGTATATGTCATGTCCCTTTTTGTTTAAAGAATCAGCTCTAGAGCTGACTTCACGTTCTGGCGTTTTTTAATAAGACGTGCAAGATGTATGGAATTTCTCAGAAAGCCTGGAAGTTTTCATCTCAGCCCTTCTTTTTAATGAAATGGTTGTTCAGTTGAGGAGGCATCTGTAGACAGAAAAGAGGAGCAGCAAGTCATCTAGGGAAGGTTCTAGCTGAGTTCCTGGTCCTAGCTCTGCTAGCAGCCCCTTGGAACGTTGCACAAGTCTAGAACTCAAGTTTCTCATCAGTAGTCCTGGTTTCAGATTTGGTGCATGTCAGTGTAGGATGGGCTGCTGGGCAGGCATTGCTTCTGGTGGCCAGAGGGCTGGGCCTGTCTCCTAGGAGCAGCTAGTTTAGGACTGGGACCCAGCTTTCTCCTAGCTTGAGGGCTGAAGCTAGCTGCTAATCAGATAGACCTCTTGTTACCCTGCTTGTTGCCTGAGATGGGTAGCTGCAGAACCTTGTTAGAGGCAGATATGTTAAACTCCAGGTCTAGAATCAGATGGCAAGTTTCTTGGTTGCAAATTCATGGCTGTTTCTAAGTTGGCCTCTAAATTGAGACCAATTACTTCATTAATGATAGCTCCTTTTTATGGGGGGAGGAGCAGCTATATGCCTTGCCCTGAGTATACATTAACCTTAGGAAGTCAGTGGAGTTGTCACCATTGTACAGACAAGGAAACTGAGGCTCATGGAACCTGAGGGGACCACAAAACCAAGAAGGAGTAGAGTCAGGAGTTACCTTCCAAGTCTATCTGATGTCAGAGCTAAGGTTAGCTATAAAATGTGCCCATCCATGCCTACACAGTGCCACAGCCTTGAGATGTCGGTGACATAATTGTCATTGTATAAATGAAAATATCCTGGACCAGAGAGAGTAAGGGTTGTTTCTAGGGCACAGAATAGGTGCAGGGGACAGGTTAAAGTCTGGCATCTTTGAGCTTCCTATTGAGCACTGAGTGTCCCTGAGAGCTTAGTGACAAGTCCAAAGCAGACGTCCCCTATTCTTTCCTTTCTTTGCTCACCTCTGGGGACAGCAGGGGTTGAGGAGTAGGATTCTTCCAGTATTAGCTCATCTCCAATGGGATGGGACAGCTTTTGCCTAGGAATTTGAGAATCACGTCTTTTTTATTCTCTCAACCCTCAAGGTTCAGAAGAGTCATATCTCTACCTGTTATAGCCTCACCCTCCTTTCTGAAAGGAGTACCTTAGTGGTCAGTTTCTGTCTTAGATAAACCAGGAATGTGTGCAAGCTTGGTCTGAGCCACTGCAGCCACCAAGGGCAGGGTAGAGTCCATGACTGGAAACTCTGTCCAATGCTGATGTAGGAAGCCATCAAGACCCAGTGCTCAGGTGGGTGTTTGGTTTAAGGCTGGAGATGTGACTGAGTGATAGGGCACTTGCCTACAGCACTTGCCTAGCATGTTCAAAGGTTTGAGCCCCAGCTTCAAATACACACACACACACACACACACACACACATACACACGGCTCTTGGACTCAGCCAGAGCAGAGTTCAAATCCTGGATGCAGTTCTGAGAATGTGTATGTCTAACATTTGCGTGAGCTTCTTCAGAGCAAGGGTTGTGTGTGTGTGTGTGTGTATGTTTTCCTCTCTTCCCAGCTACCAGTGGAGAGCTGGAGATAGGATGGCCTCAGTGTGATTTCCTCCAGGTAACTCCAACCAGCTGTACCCTGGCTCCTTCCTGGCTCTTGTCCTCCCTGCCACCCTTTAATTTTGTTTTGGTTCCTTGAGCTAGCAGGGACCGGCTTCCTGTTGTCATGACGACAGCCATTAAAGGAGCCAGCCACATGACACTGGTTGATAAAGGAAGCAAAGTGACTAACTGCCTTGTTTTTCTGCCTCAGCCTGAGCTCCTGGCTTTGGGCAGGGGGAGGGGGAGCCTCTTAGTTGGAGGGGGGAAGGTGAGTGAGTGAGACCCCAGGAAGGGGATAGGGAGAGGCAGCAAGTCCAGCAGTGGAAGCCACATTTATCTCTGAACTGAGCTGGAACAGCCAAGACTGTGGAGCCATCATCACAGCTTCTGAGTGGAGAGTATCTGGGGAAGTGAGCCTCCTGCCTCTGTAACGGAAAAGGGGATGGGAGAGGAAGTCGAGGCATGCTAAGGCTGGAAGAAAATGAAGGAAGCAAGTGATGTTGCAGTGGGGATACCACAGGTTTGCTCTAACTCGGTGGTCTTAGTGAAAGAAGAGGGTACAGCTTTACCAGCTCCACTTCCAAATTAGTTTGCCAAATAGTATACAGGTTGCCAACATTTAATTTTACATTTTAGGTAGAGTGTGCTGGTGCACATCTGCAGTTCCAGCTATTTGGGAGGCTGAGGCAGGAGGATCAAAAGTTTGAGGCCAGTCTAGGCAAATTGCTGAGACCTTGTTTCACAATAAAAAGCTAAAAGAAAAAAGACTGGGGCTATAGATGGAGCGCTTGCCTAGCATAGGGGAGACCCTGGGTTCAATCCCCAGCATCACCAAAAAAAAAAAAAAAAAAAGCCTGCATTTCAGATGAGCAGTGAATAAGTTTTCAGAATGAATATGCGTTGCTAAATTTGGCAACCCTACCCCAAAGCACATTTGGCAATGTCTGGAAACATTTTGGTTGTGGGAAGAAGCCAGGGCTACTGTTCATTATTCTGTGATAACAGGACACCCCTTCCACTGCCACCTTTACTGTGACCACCAAGAAGTATCTGGCCAGAGTGACAATACTGTCCCTTATCTGAAATGCTTGGGATCAAATGGTTTTGGGTATTCTCAGATTTTTGACATGTTTATATTGTGCATACTAATGGAAATGGGACCCAAGTCTACCAGTTAAATGTATTTGTACCTCTTGTGCACCTTGTTTCTCTAGCCTGGAGTGAATTCTATACAGCGTTTTCAGCATTTTACATGTGACCCTTTGTATGAGGTCAGGTGTGGAATTTTCCACTTGTAGCCTCATCCCATTTCACAGTGAAAAAGGTTTTCAGTTTTTGAATTTTTAGATTAGGAATGTCCAACTAGTCCTGTGAAAGGTACTAACCTACGGTCAGCTGAGAGCATGGACCCGGTGTCCATGGTGGCCCTTTGTTTCTCCAGCTAGCCTGATGCAGGTGTCCCCCTTCTGAATGCCTCTCCCTGCTTTTAAATTGTTTTGTATGCATATTTGGGGTCCAGAGGGACAGCAGGGACAAGGAGAAAGGGTTCTTACTCTTTTTTGCGGGGGAGGTACCCGGGATTGAACTCACAGCCTTACACTTACCAGGCAAGTGCTTGAACTGCTGAGCTAAATCCCCTGGGTTCTGATCCTTTAGCTGTCATCTGGGACAGACTTTGGTGTGTCTCAGCATCTTCCCTGTTCAGGGGGTGTAGGCTTTGGGAGGGCGATTGGACTCTGTATTGCCCAGTTCTTGCCTGCTCTGGAGGGTTACTCTGTGCTGCGTCCTGTGCCCAAGGCATCCCAAGCATTGTCTCCATCCCCCCTGACAAAGTCCCAAGAGGGAGAATCATCATGTCCTTTATTTGATGCATGAAGATCTGAAGGCCCAGAGATGTGAGCAGTCAGTTTCAAGGTCACATAGCCAGGATTCTTCTGGGACAGAATCTTGTGACAGAGGGCAGTGGTAGGGAACTGTGAACTTCAGACAAGGTCTGGAAACACAGCTCAGGATTCCATGTAAGTAGGGGAGACAGATGAGGCAGACCTCAGCTTGTGCAAGATTGTGACTGCCAGGCTATAGTACTTTGATTTGTCCCAACAGATAGCAAGGAGCTGTAGAAGATGTGTGAGCAAAGAAGGGTTTGCTTTGAGTTGTATTTCAAGAAGTTTCAGCTGATAGCAGTGAGCAAGGTGAACATTTTCTGGCAGTTCTAATTAAAAGAAAACTTCCTTCTTTCTTTTCTTTTTCCTTTCTTCCTCCTTTTCATTCTTTCTTCCACAAATATTTTCCAAGTATCTACTATATCTTGGGCCCTGTTCTAGAAGGCACAGTTTTGAAAAGTGAGATAAGGAGACTCATTACATGATCCCATTGTGTATACAGTCTAGTGGGGTACATATAGATGAATGATGTATCTTAAAGGTAACAAGTGCTATGAAACTCATAAAGACTGGAGCAGGATGGGAAGGGCTACCAGAGGTGGTGCTCCTGGTGGCTTTTTGATAGGTGATACCTGAGAAGATACCTGAAGAAAGGGAGGAATTAGAGTGAACATGTGCAGGAAGGGTATTGAGAACAGAACAGCGTGGACACCAGTGAGGCCAGAGTGAACAGGAGTAGAGGTCATGAGGCCAGAGAGGAAATTTCTGCCTTATTTGTTGGGCTTTGGACTTGGGTTCTTGGACTAGGGATCATAGTCTCCCCCTACTCCCCTCCTGTGCTGAGTAATGACCCCAGAAGTGCTTGCCATCTGTCTTGGTTACTTTTCACTCATTGCTGAGACAAAATACCCAACACCCAAAATTAGGGAAGGAAAGGTTTATTTAGCTTACAGTGTTTGGGGGTTTCAGTCCATAATCAACTGGCTCCAAGGCAGGGTGGCATGGCACTGAGGCAACACTTCAGGACAGCAGCCAAGCAAAAAGCAGCCAGAGTAAAAGGGGCAAAAGCAAGCCTCTTCTCCCTTATACACAGGACACCCCCCCTCTCCAGGGTGGGTGTAGCATTCACACCATCTGCCTGCCCTCCTCTTGTACAAACTGAGGATGTTTACAAGGTAAGAACCCTGGCTCCCTCCTGAGTCTCTCAGTTAAACTTCTGACCTTCTCAAATTGACACAATGAACAGGTAACAGCTTGTGCTCTACACCCCAGGTTGTAGAGCTGCTGGGTTACTTAATTAAACTTCTAGACTTCTCAAGTTGACACAGTGTATAAACCCTAGCACCATCAAATGCATATAGGTGTGCCAGGTGGTATGTAGGGAGCTTTTGGAGGCCTGCAGGGCAGACTCAGACTGTGGGCCTGCAGGCTGGAATCTTCCTCATGAATACTACAGCCCCATCCACTCAATGGATGCATTTTGATGCTTTTTCAAGGCTTTGGCAATGTTGGGTTCTGGAAGCTGTGGGAAGTGCTGAGCGTCTGCAGCACGCTTGGTGCCCTGGTTCTCTGTGACCAGGGTGGCAGAAAGAGCCTGGCTTTCTTGCTTCCTTGTGTGTCACTTGCTGTACAGTTCATGAGCTGCTCAGGGAGCCAGGGGATCATCCAGTTGTGGGTCAGCAGGGAGGAAAGGGGACCACTGTCCCACTGTGGGCCCATGCTTTTGCAGGTGCAAAACCCTGAGTGGGATATGAGGAGGCCTAAATCCTTATTGTATGTCTGCTCCAGCATCCATGTGGCTCAGATGGGTGCATGGCTCTCAGAGATTCTGCTCCTCTGATTTGATGTGGTTGATAGCACTTTCTAAGAGTTATGTGTGCCCTGTTTTTCTCTAACCTGAATTTATTGCATCTGAGTTTAAGAATTAATAAAACTCAGTAGCTGATAAGGCTTTCTGGAATCTTCACTATGCTAAAGGAAAACCAGAGCACAGCTAAAGGCATCTTAACAGAGTAGACTTTTTTCTTTTCTTTTCTTTTCTTTTCTTTTCTTTCCTTTCCTTTTCTTCCTTCCTTCCTTTCTTTCTTTCTTTTTAAGGAAAAACAGCATGTAGTGACTCTTTTGTAGAGGTGCCCTCGTTTAACTATCCCAGCACCCTCTGAAGTAGATCAAACACCTTCTCTGTTGGATAAGGAAACTTTGGCACCCAGATGACAGGTAACCTGCCTAAGGTTATGGAAATTGTCAGTGGCACAGCATGGTGGTCTGGCTACAAAAGCCTTCTTTGTATTACTGTGGGGCTAAACCCTGAGGCCTCCACATGGTCTTGAGCTGTGCTGGGGATATAAAGAGGCAGAGGTCAGGCTTTGGAGTCAGACAGTCCCAGCTCAAATATAGCTGTGTCTTCAGCAGTGTATGGACCTCTCACTTGATCATCTCCTCATGGGGTCCAGTATCAGTGAGGGTAAAGGGTGTGGTCTCCCACAGCCCCTTGTCTGTGCTGTTACTGCCTGGCTGTTGGCATTTCTCATAGAGGGGTCTGCACAGTGCTCGGCTCATCCAGCTAGGAGCAAGATGGACTCAGTCACAGAAGGACACTTGGCAACTTCTCTGTTCACAGCTGAATGTGCCAATGCTCTCTGTAGGATCTTCTCTCCCCGGGAGAGCCTTGGGCTGGGGGCACTGAAGCCACAGAGGAGTGGTGTGGAATGAATGGCAACAGGAATTTCTTGAGGTTCAAAGGAACAAGCCCTCTAATGAAACTCTAAGGGCCTTGGCTGGCTGCCTTCCTGTTTTGGGAGGTCTCTGGGCCTCCTCTGGGTCTGGTTGCCCATCGTTCCCTGGAGACTGTCCCTTGGTCTGAGGAGCTCTGGGCTCCTTGTGCACTGTCTGCCAGCTAAGTTACTTTGAGCCCAGGGCTAAGGGGCTGAGAGTTTTAAATGCAGACGAGGCTGGTACATTTTTTTCCTTTTTTGGTGATCTGAGAAGATGGTGGATGGAGATCTTTATGCTTTTCTTCTTTGCACAGTTTTGCACTCATATCATGAATGTTTATTAAGGATGGCAGCAGTAAATTATGCATAATTGATAAGTTAGAATTGTAGCAATTTCCACTTGATACCAATCTAAGTTTTGCTCTATCTCACTTAATCCACAAAATAATCTTCAAGGTACAGTCTTCTAGCAGCTATTCTTTACTAACAGGGAAATTGAAGCTCAGAGAAGTTAAGAAACTGAACCAAGGACACACAGTGGAGAAGCAGAAGAGCAGGATACATTTCAAGTTAAACACTAATAAAACTCTGGAATAGTGATGGTGAACCTTTTAGAGCTTTCAGTGGTAACAAATGGCCTGCTGCAGCATGCATGCCATAGGTTCATTACCACTAAACAAGAAACAAGAAATAAATATATGCACACGAAGAGGACAGAAAGGATAAAAAATAAATTTAAGCATTTGGGGAAGTTCAGGGTGTTCAAGCTTCAGGTACAGTTGTATCCAGGTGTTCCAACAATGTCATCAGGGCACTATTTCTCTCCATCTCTCTGTGCTGTCTTCCTCTTGTGATTGTTGGCTTTATGCTCAGTATCCTTTGTGGGAGATAGAATGTTGCCCAGCTTGGCATCACAGCAAAAGAGAGAGCTTCTGCTTCCTGGTGGTTCTAGTGCAAGTCTTAGGATTAGGTAGCACTGGCCCCATGCTGCTTTTGTACCAATCACAGTGGGTGAGATTGCTCCAATTAGGCAGGCCTTGGGGAGGTCAACCCTATGGGTAAAAGGAAGGCACAGCAGAGGAACGCCAGTGTGAGATGGCTAGGCAGGGAGGCAGACACCAGGCAGACAAACCACAGGTGACCCTGTCCCGTTGGTGAGGGTATTTGCATCTGGGGCTTAGCCTCAAACAGTGGAGGGATTCCCCCTTGCATTTGTGCCTGCATGGGTCTCACGTGCTGCTTGTGAAAGATGAGAGTTTACAAATCCCTGAACTGTGGAAATATTTTGTACTTGTTCCACACAGAGTGTTCTCAGCTTTCGTTTGTACATTAAGGAGTCCACAACCCAGTTACCCACGTACGGCACAGAATCACTCTGCATGAGTCAGCTGCAGCTGCTGTAACAAAGTAGAATAGATTGGCTCTTTGTTTTGGGGTTTCGTTTTGTTTTTTGAGACAGAATCTCACAGTAGTTCAGGCTGGCCTTGAAGTAACTGTGTAGCCCAGGCTGGCTTCAGACTCACTTATGAGGATCTCCCTGCCTCAGCCATCTGAGTGCTGGGACTGCAGGTATGCACCATCATGCTCAGCTTGACTGGCTTGTTTTGTTTTGTGTTGTTTGTTTGTTTTTGAGTCTCACTATGCAGTTCAGACTGGTCTCAAACTCACTTTGTAGCCCAGACTAGTCATGAATTTGCAGGATCCTCCTGCCTCAGCCTCTGGAGTGCTGGGTTTACAAGGATGTGCCACCACACCCAGCTTTGACTGGCTTTTGAACTACCAAAATTTATTTTTCACAGATCTAGAGGCAGGAAACCCAAGCTCAGGGTTGCCCGCAAGGCCCCGTTCTGGTGTGGGCCCTCTTCCAGGCTGCAGACTGCCAGGTTCTCATTGTGTCCTCCAAGGTGAAAAGGGCCCCAGAGAGCTTTCAGGGGCCTCTCTTAGAAGAGCATCAATCCCATTCAAGAAGGCTCCAGCCTCCTGGCCTAATCACCTGGCTAAAGCCTCCTATAGCATGACTTTGAGGTTAGGATTTCAACCTGCGCCTTTGGGAGGGGTGACAAGCATTCAGTCTGTAATACCCTGCAGGATGGCATGATGTTAAAAAGAGTACAGTATAGTCTCCTGTCTCCTAATTCCTAAACCAAAGAGTATTCTAATAATGACAGCCTAATAACTCATAATTGTATTCATTTAGCACCTACTGTATTCCAGACAGTCCCTATCCAGTGCGTTAGCCATTACTTGCGGCGCCTATTTACATTTCAGTTCAGTGAATTTTAAATTAAATGTAATGCAGTTTTTCAGTCACACTAGCCATGTTTTAAGCCACATATAACTAATAATATGGGATAACATGGGTATAAACCACTTCTAGAAAGTTCTGTCATGTTATAGATAGTATGTGCATCTGTAAACATTTATATATTTAGTGTAAAAGTTTCAGCTACAGAGGGGTTTCAACTACAGAGGGGTTCTGTTTATTACAATGGCAGTTTTTTTTGGTTTGTTTTGTTTTTGCAGTACTGGGGATTGAACCCAAGGGCCTCAAACTGAACTATGTCTTCAGCCCTTTTTGTTTTTTGAGACAGGGTATCACCAAGTTGCTAAATTTCACAAGCTAAGCTTGAACTGAGACCCTGCCTCAGCCTCCCAGAGTCTGGAATTACAGAGGTACACCACAGTATCTGGCTTACTGTCTTGTTTTATACATGAGTAAATCGAAGCCCAGAGAAGTGAAGTGACTTGCTCAACCAAGTCCACACAGCATGAAAGAGATGGAAGCAGGATTTGAAGCCAGTGTTAAGACACAGTGTTGGACTGCTGTCTTCAAAGTTTAAGAAGGGTGTTTACTTTTGGGTGTTTTAAACAACCGTCTGAGAATTTCATTTCTTATTTTTCTATGGCTGCCCAAAGTTCAGCCAATCTTTGAAGAAATAGGCTTGCTTTAGACTCTGTGTGCATCTTGCTTATCCACAAGGCCTGTGAATCTGTGAAGACAGTAAAGTGTTTCCTGGGGAGTCTTGGGTATGTTCAGCAGTGGGAAGCACCCAGGAGAACACTGGCTGACATGCAGGGTTTAAGCCGGGAGCAGGAATCATCCTGGTACCTTTCTTGGGGAATGGAATGTGGCGGGGATCCCTCCAGAGCTCCATCATCTCCACTGATGTCTACATGGGTGTGAGCTTGAGGACCTTTATGCCAAGATGCCCCAGGTAATGCTCCAGAAGCAGGTCCCTGGACAGCCTTGTCGGAATGCCTGGAGCACCTGTGCAGGGCAAAGGGTACTTGGCTCTGACCCTCCTTCCCAGCTGCAGAATGTCCCTCTTTCCAAGTAGTGACCAGGTGTCCTGTCCTCAGACCATTAGGGAGCAATGTCTGATACCTGCTTATGATGAGCTTGTGAGTGGGTGAGCAATTAACAGGCCATTCTGGCAGCTGCTGAGCTAGAGGCCTTTGCTTCTCCTTAAACCCCAGCACTCACATTCAGGGTAAGTTGGGAGGAGGAACTGGGGAAGGGTTTTTCTAATACCTGGAAGCCCACAGGCCGCCACTTTGTCATTTTCTCTTCCCTCCTCTCCTCCCTCCCTCATCCGATGTCATCTTGAAGTGTGGGACCCACTCCCTGGCTTTACTGTCATCAGCTATGCTGTGTGGGAGTGGCAGGAGAGGGGAGTGTGCCCAGAACCTACATGGGAACACCCTCCCCAGCATTTGCTGAGAGTCTGCTGTGGTGGGCGCTAGGAACACAGTGGTGAGAGCACAAGTGGGGTCCCTGCCCTCTTGGAACCACATTCTAGAGAGGACGGACCAACAACGGACAAGCAAACAGATGGAAAAAATAATACTGATTCAGTAATGGATGAGAAAGGGGGAAAGGGGGGCTGGGGTACATTAGGGTGGGTTTCTCAGAGGAGGCGTTAATGGAGCTGATAGTTTAAAGATGAAAAGGAGCAGCTGTAGGGGACTGGGAGTGGCAGAACAAGGTACTGAGGAAGAAAGTAGCATGCAGCATTTAGGGAAAGCAGGGGGGCAGGGAGTAAGGAGGAGAGGGGTGGGAGACAGGTCAGAGACGGACAGGGAGAGGTGACCCCCCAGGGCCGTAAGTGTTCCCTGGGATTCTCCTTGGGGAAGTGGCAAGGAGGGCTTCTGAGTTGTCCCACCTGACACCTTTGTGAAGACCCCTTTCCAGGTCATGCTACGCTGAGTCTGTCGAGAAGCTGGTTTGGAAGGAGGAGCTTCACAGAAAGCTTGGGCTTCCTGCCTGTATCCTCCCTGGTGCAGAATGAGGAAAACATGTTTATCTCTTTTTGATAGATTTTAATCATTTGCAGTGCTGTGAGGCAGGACTCATTGAACTAGGTCTCGTGCATGCTAGGCAAGAGCCCTACAACTAAGCTGCACTCCCAGCTGTAGTTTTGATTTTATTAGAGCAGCTCTAGGTTCATGGCCAAATTGAACAGAAGGTATTAAGAGATTTCCTGTAGATCCGCATCCCCGTGCATGCACAGCCTCCCCTGCTGGCCTCTTCCCTCCATGGTGTGTTTGTTATAATTAATGAACCTGCATATGGAGCCCGTGGTTTATATTAAGGTTTGTGGTTGATGTGCATTCTGTGGGTTTGAACCAGTGTATAATGACATGGACCCAGCACTGTCACTGAGCATTTTCAGTACCCTACAAATCCCTTGTGTTTCAACTATTCATCCCTGTCTCTTCCAGGTGGCTGGGGGTGGCTGATCTTTTTTTTACCATCTCTGTAGTTTTCCCTCCCCAGAATGTAGAATCCTAAGTGTGCAGCCCTCCAGATTGACTTATTTTACTAATAGGCATTTAAAGTAGGGCATTTCTTTTCATTAGCACAGTTCTTGAGAACCTACCTGTGGCAGAGAGAGGGAGGCTGCAAGTTTCAGGTGTACTGGGAGAGGAGGGCCATGAAAAGCAGTGGCGCAGGGCAGAGTAGAGCTGGTAGGTGCTACTGGCCACTAGCTGTGGGAGCAGAGAACTGGCTGTGATCCCAGTGCTTAGTGAAGTCGGCTGAGGGTGCAACACACTGGCTGCCTGGCTACTTCTGAGGCAGCCTGGGGCACCAGAGCAGAAAGTCTTGATTCCAGTCTTGTCCTCTCCACAGGTCTGATGGTACTGCTGTGAATCTGGGGTTCATGTGGGCAAACCTCACTTACAGGAAGCATCCAGAGGCGTTTGTTGAATGAAGAACCACTCTACTGTGTGCTCGGCTTCGTATGGGATCAATGGTCCTGGGTTTGGATCCCCACTCTGCCACTCCCAAGCTGTGTGTACCACAGCAAGTCACTTGACCCAAGTAGGGCTCAGTTTCCTCATCTGTAAAATGGAACTATAACCACCTCACTGAACTACCTTGAAGATTAGATGAAGTCATGACCTTAAGCATGGCACCAGCACACAGTGAACTCTTTATGAGTATATACTGATTGTTTCTACTTAAAACAAAGTGTTCATTGCTTTTACTGTGCAACAGCTATTGCATTAAGTGCTCTCCTCAGTATTAAAGGATATGGGTTCCAAGACTTCCTGAGATCCCAAAATCCGTAGATGCTCAAGTTCTTCATAGAAAATGGTGCAGATATGTGTGAGACCTGTGTCCATTCTCCTGTATACTGTATCTTCTCTGGGTTACTTACAGTATCATAAAAATAGTTGTTATCCTGAAATATTTAAGAAATAATGTACATGTTAACTAAAGTTGAGGCTTTTTCAGAATACTTTTGATCCATGGGCAGTTGAATCTGCAGATGTGGAACCCTTAGATGTGAAGGGTTGATTTATCATCTTATACCTGTGAAACAAAATATTGTCACCTGTTTTGCTGATGGAAAAGCTGAGGCTCAGAGAAGGAACATAGATTGCCCAAGATCATGTACGCAAGATCTGGAATTCTGGAATTTGGATTCCGGAGCGGAGTGCTCATAACCAAGTAGTAGCCAGGGTAATACTAGGAGCTCAGAGAAGGGAGAACCGTGAAAATCTTGGTGTGTGGCTGAGGAGAGGGCATGTGATTTGGCCCTGGGAGGGCTGGGGGGGTTTTCCAGAGCTGGAGATGGTAGTAGGTGTGGATGAGTATCAAGTGAGGGGCCTGCAGGAGCCATGGCCAGATGGTAGGATCACTTGGGTCATGCAGAGGGAATGGCAAGTGTGCAGCTCAGGATGCAGCGAATAGGGAGGGACGAATTCAGCAGGAAAGGAAGACGAGGCCATAGTGTGGAAACAGTCACTATCTGCAGAATGGTCCCCTCCCGCCTCTTCTCTCTCCCCCCTCCCTCCTTTGGGTCTGTCTGTGTATGTGTCTTGGAGCTTCCCAAAATATTTCCCACCCCCACCTGCCCCTCCCATCTGTTACCTCCTGCGTGCCTTACCCATAACAAATTTAAAAATTAACAACTGCCAGCTCTTTCCATATAGTGCTTTTCCTTGCCACATCATCCTTACATCTGTTCCTTTGGTGAGCTCCAGGGCAGTTCTGTGAAGGCAATTGCAGGGGTAAAAGGGTAGATTTTTCTCTCTGCTTTAGAGTTGAAAGAAACTAAGAAAATTAATTTCTACTCGTATTTCAGATCTTGAACCATCACCACCTCCAGCGAGCCCTCCCTGACCTCCTCTTGTGTTATTTGTTCTCGTAGAGCTGCATTCTTTGTGGAGAACTGGACTCATATTGTCAGTTACCCATTGTGTGGCTTAGTTTATGTCTTTCATATCTCTGGCCCCACAGGCAGCCCTCCAGAGATACTGAGTGATTCAATGACACTGGGTTCATGTGATAAGTGCTTGGAAGGAGGTGCTAATGGGAAATATGGAAATGGCAGATACTTGTCTACCCTGCTTGGAGAACCCCGGGAAGCTTCCAGAAGGAGGTGGTGCCTTAGTTGAAGTTTGCAGAGAGGGGACTCTGGTTGAAGGCACTGTAGATGAGCCGTGGTGATACCATCTTTGAGAACCTGGGTTGAAGGTCAGGGGAAAGAGATGCCAACCTGGGAAAGCGTCTGTACCAGTCCTGAGAACCTAAGGTGCCTTTGAGCGGGCAGAGTGGTATCACTCACCTTCTGTCAGCCCATTACTCTTTTGGTTGCCAAGAGGCCTTTAAGTCACATCCACGCACACATCTGCCCCACATGCTGTGAATTATTTTTAATGCCACCCTGTAGGGCCCTGTTGGCACCCTGATTTAGCCATCCTATCCTCTTCCAGTTTCGTACAGATAAGAGTCAGGATTCCTGGGGCTCAGCATTACCCTCTGCCCAATCACTCTTCTGCCAGGTGCCAGCCATCTGAGACCCAAGTGGGGTGTAGAGCAGTGACCTGAGTGTAATAGGCAGTGGCCTGGAGGAACAGTGCACCACTCTGGTGACTTTAGCTTAGGCCTACTTCCTGGGTGCCGCCAGCCCTGCATTCAGTACTTTTGACCAGAGGTCCCTGTGGGCTGAATCCGGCCTGTTGTGTCCACCTTTAAGCTGAGAATTATTTTGTTTTTATTTTTTTAAATTTTAGAGTTGTGAACACAAAAGAGACTATGTGACCTAAACTGTGTGTGGCCTGAAAATAGCTTCATGAGATTCAACAAGTAAAAATAATTTGCTAGACATAGTGAATAAAAATTCAGATTGTCTAATTAAACTTGAATTTTAGAGAAATAGCCAATACCCCATACAATACTCCATGTGCTATTGAAGACATACTTTTACTAAAAGTGGCTCTTTATTTGAAATTTAGATTCATAGCCATCCTATATATTCTCTGGCTGTCACCTACCCCACATCCTGAGAGATTTGCTATCTGATCTTTTATAGAAAAGCTGCTGGCCCTGGCCTTGCACATATCAGCAGGATCAGGAAGGAAAGGAGCCCAGGACACTGCCTGACCAGAGCTCCCTAAGCATTAGCTTCTGTTAACGTAATCAATATGACTCCCCGATACCTGTTGAGCACCTGCTGTGGTAGGTTGAGGTCTTCATGGGAGAGATGGGCGTTAGGTAAACCCAGAGCTGAGTGAAGAGGTGTGTCGATACAGTAAGTCTGAAAGGAAAAGGCAAGCAGGGTGGAAGAGTAGCATTTAGACAGGCTGGTCGCAAGCCCCTATACAGAGGGACCTGTGAATGGATCCTGAGTGAAAGTGTGAGGGACAGGGTGTCCAGGGGCTCCCACCTACCTGGCACATGGCTGGCTACTTGCACATGCCATACATAGCAGCCATAGAAGGTGGTGTGGGTACCATCCCTATTTCACAGTGAGGGAACTGAGGCTTGGGGTCACCCCACAAATGGCAGAGCTGGAGTGTAACCTGAGCCTTGAGGGCTCCCAGTATCATGGTCCTGCTTGTGTCCTAGAGTGCCTCCTGGATTTGGTGCCAGCTGTGTGCTTAGAGGTGTTGGCAGTCCTCTGCTTGCATTTTTCTTAATCCTTAAGACAACTCTGCATGCTGGGGCATACCAGTTCTTTTTTTTTTTTTTTTTTTTTATTTAAGAGAAAATAGATACAGAAGCTAGAAATAAAAGTCAAAAAAGACAGACAAACAACAACAACAGATCTGATATGATAACATTGTAGGTTTACACACTGAGGTGGTTGAAGTTTGGCAGTAGTTACAATATTGCATATCATTACTTTCCTAGGGGTTGGGGATATTGACAGATATAGAC